>JAJKFI010014923.1:0-18352 GCA_029204185.1 Lerista edwardsae
TTGATTGATTGATTGATTGATTGATTGATTGATTGATTGATTGATTGATTGATTGATTGATTGATTGATTGATTGATTGATTGAATGAATCCAACTTTTTCTTGAAGGAGTTCAGGGCAGTATACATCTTTCAGTTTCAGCTACCCCATTTACAATATGGGGCCTACAAGGCTGCTGAAAGGATTTGGAATATAATTTTTGCCAGTGTTATTCAAACTGTTTGAATACCACTGATGTATGCAAAGCAGTAGTGTAGCTGGGAGGGTGGGTACCTGGGCCAGACAACACAATGACGCCCACCACGCCTGCACAGTCACCCCCCTCCCCACATATGCCTGGTCCTTGCCCCAGAAACGGCTCTATTTGGAGCTGATGGGGATCCAGGGCAGACAGGAGGGCCCATTTTGCAGCATTTGCCAAGTGACGGACATGAGCCCAGCCACACACACCCCAGTGGAGACAGCAGAAAACCACCACTTCACCGTAGTGGGGAGACCCCCCATCCCTAGTATAGCTATGCCAATGCTGCGTAACACTGAAGTGCTACAGAAGTGCTATGTGACTGCTAAGTCTTACCATTATCCCTACTCTTACTATTACATGGGTTTATCCCACTTTTTCTCCATAACAATCCTGGGATGTAGGCAAGGTTGAGAGACTGGGGGTTGCCCAAACTCACCCAGGGACCTTTATGACTGGCCACTGGTGGGAAGCTGGGTTTCCCAGCTGAGGTCTAAGGACTAAATGAGATGTGACGAGATCCATAAATTTTTCTCCTCTCTTTTGCTGTTGCAGACAGCAGACGAAGGTTGCGGGAGCTTGGAACCACAGTGAGATGAAGCATTTTTGAACCTGTTTTCCCACAGTTGCTATTTGCCTCAGTAGGCAAAACACAGCTGGGCACATAGTTTAGCCCTCATACACTACTCATTATGCCAGTGGTCCTTACTTGCCAACAGGTGGGTCCCACCTCAAGCCCAGCCTGTAACTGTAAGTTGGGACCCACCTTCAAAAGCCCAGTGCATCAAAGAGGTGGGTAAAAAAGGTGACTTCTCTTGATTTCCTGCCCAGTGGTTGCCAATGAGCATGAATGGCTCCTGCGTCATTCTTCCCCTTCTTTCTTTCCAGGCCAGTTGAAAAGCAAAGAGGGGCCAGGAATGGCCTGCACTCAATTCGGAAAGGAAGAGGGAGAGAAACAGGAAGCAGGGTGAGGGTGAGCCGTTGCAGGGGAGACCAGAGAGGCTTGCTAAAGAATCAAACGTCTGGCCAAGCCATCCCTTGAAGCTGAAGCTTGCCGCAGCATTCACCTCCTCTAGGACACTTAGCACAGGTCTGATCCTCAATCAGCACTGGTGCATCACACCTGCAGTCAAGTCACTGGCCTTTTCTAGGACCCAACCACCTACTGAAGCCCTGTGTATTACACACATTTTATCTCAAAGCACCATTACTGATATAGCAATCTTCCTTGGGGAAAATCACAGCAGCTTTTCAGGAGGCTCCAAGGCAATCATCCATCAAACTGTTGACCAGGCTTGACCTTTAACTATGCGTATGTCCTCTGCCCCAAGTAGGGTTGCCACAAGAAGAACATGCCTCCCCAGATCCAGGGTACAGAGGGGTAGGAAAAAGGAGGTTGCTGGCTTAGCAACTAGGACCCCAACCCTAAGAGGGTAGCCGGGAGGGCTCCCTGCCCTGGGCGCCAGGCTGCAAAGCGGTGACTGAATGGCCATCCCAAGATGTTGAAAAAAAGTTTTTCAACAAAGTTTTTTGAAAAAACTTCTTTTTTCAAAAACATACTTCTTTTAAACTTATCTTTCAATTGTTTATTGTTCACTGAGCTTCTCCTCTGGCCATTACTATTATTCTTCATGTCATGTCATGACTAATACTGAAAATAATTTTGTAACTGAGGGGGTGCCAAAAATGGATGGGCCCTGGTGCCAAATGACCTTGGGAAGCCTCAGAGTTCAGTGGGAGGGAGTTGCTTCACCCTCCTTCCTCCTCCTCCACACCTCTCCTGGCTCCCTCCCTGGTCCTTGCAAGAACTCACAAGAGGCTGAAGATTCTCCCTGATCTTGAGCCCCAGTGGATTGGGGGGGCGGTGAGTGGACTGGACACGAACCAGTGCTCTGGCAGCGTGGTGCCAGTTGCTGCACCCCCATCAGGGTACTGATGCGGCCTCTGGAGACCCCGAAACTGTGGGGTGAGTCCGGAATCAGATATTATGCATAATATGTCCTGCTCAGGCCATTTTCTGAGGCTTCTTCAAAAATTAAACAGCAAAGGTTCTATATTTAGGTCAAGGAATTGTGGACGGCACGTTGCAAATACGGATCAGTTGCCTGGGCTCTTTGTCTAAAAAACAGGAGGTTTCCCTAGATGGCTATCAGATTACAAAGCATAGAAACAGATTGAAATTTCATGCTCATATCCTCTCCAATCCCTTCGGAATAATGCTGCTACGGATAGTACTTTAGGTCAGTGCTTCTCAAACTATCTGATGCGGTGGCTGACAATTTCTTTTTTCCCAATGTGCCAGGGTCTAATATTTTTTTAAACCTTTAAAATGGCATAAAATACAAGATACTCGTAAGACACACGGAAGATACAGGAGGCAAGGTGACAAGACAGCCCAATCACTATAATCCATGCAAGTGAACAATACTGCTGTGTCCAAGATCAAAATGGATAGCTCCCTGCTAGCACAGATATTCCCGCAAGCTCAGTTACTGACAGCTCTAGAAAAAGCAGCAGATTGAACTTTACATCTTTGCGTGATAGCATATAGTCATATTATAGTTGTATAATTATAGCGATAGAGATGTTATAGCTGTGTAATAGTGGACTTGTCATTAGAAGAGAAAAGGGAGAGCAAGATTTCATTAACAGGTTTAGAAAATCAGTGCACAATTCCTCATACAAAGGACAATGTAGTACAATATGTACCAATGTTTCAATATCCCCCAGATTATAATCACAACATCTATCAGCCTCTAGACATCAGGGTCCATTATCATATCTGTGATACCCATACTATCAAGATGTTTCCGTACTATCAAGAAACTTGCTTTCTTTCCTAGACATTTGCATATGCTGGTAGCTAATGGCTGGTCCGTGGACCATGACTTTGAGTTGCACTATTTTAGTTGAAGAATGCTACACAGCCCGTATTTAATTCAGGGCATAATCCTAGTCTGAATACAAACACTTGAGCTGGCTCAGGGGTGTCGCAAACACGTTTGAACTATTCTCTGAGTCAGGGAGGCTGGCGCACAGATAAGCGCAGTCCTCCCTGACTCAGAGAGTGGTCCAAATGCACTGCATTCCTAGGCCCGCACAAGGGACTTGTACTGGCCTAACTCCAAGTTAGGATTGTGCCCTCGATTGATATTCTAGCAAGTACTGAGTATGAAAGAATGGTACACGTGTGAAGGGGAGATCTGACAAGGGAGGAAAACCAAATCCAGAGCTTTCAGACTGATGTGATGCAGGTTCTCTTATACCACCTAACAAGGTGTCCGTCATATGCCATGGAAGACGCATGGGAGCTGCATATCTGTGGCATCATCACACACTGTAATGTTTAAAGGCCTAGAACCAGTGATGGCACCAGGAACCAGAACGCCCGGATGATTGGCAGCCCTCCGCCCCTATGGCGGAGGCCAGCCATGCCTCCCTGCGTCTCCCTGCGCCTGGAATCACTCCATTTCAGAGCGATTCGGACGCACGGGAGGGCGGGAGGGCCCAGGAACAGCTCGCCCATCCTCGGGAGAGGCAGCGCGGCCTGGGCCCATCCGCAGAACAAGAGGAACGCTGTACCGGCCCGTTCCGCCTGGATGCCACCGCTGCCTAGAACCATGTAAGCAGGTCAGTCACAGAGTCCTCCAGCCCTGACATCACATTTATCCTTCACCAAGCAACGCTAGAGTAGGGTGGACCTTCTGATAAAATAGGAAGCCAGGGCACTTTGCCTGATTGGTGACATTGTTCAAAAACTGATCTCCCCTCTGCTCGGAAACTGGCAACTTGCAGTTAGTAGCACAGGGGGATGGCAAATAAAACGGTGTTGTAAGCAGGATTCTGCTGCTGCCGCCTGGAAATCACCAGTTCACCATTCCTGCTAAATTAATTACAAAAGGTACCAGCCTGATCCTTCTTCAGTTTGGTTACAAGAGCAAATTCTGTGGACACATTAAACATACAGTATAAAAGAAGCAGAAGAAAATCATTTGTATTATTTGGACATTTGCTTAACAAATTCCACTAGATGTTTATCAGATTACATTAGTAGATTACTAGTAATTACTACTAGTCTACAGTGCCTGTTCTTTGACATGACATGAATCCCACCCCAGAATAATCAGCTGTCATCTGTCCCATGAGACAGTGACATGCGGTGTGGGTGTGGCAGGTGCGGCAGAACCACCCCATTAGAGTTCTTTGAAAAGTGCCGCACTGCCATGATCACACGAATACAACCCACAGGCTCTAGGCAGCCTGCAGGATCACAGCCACCACAGCAGCAGTGGGAGCCCTTCTGCCTCACCTGCCATGCTCAAATCGCAAGTTGCTACCTGAGACTGTATTTGGACAAAAGACCCTCTGGTCCGCCATCTGCCAATATAGCCCAAGAGAAGAATCATGCAGTGTGATGAGTCTATTTTGCAAAGCATGTTGTACTAAGCCATGCACATCTTTGATTACATGTACTGAGGGCATGAGAGATTCCTGTGATCAGTTGAGAACTGTACCGTCTTGGAAAAAAATGAAACCATTACCTCAGAAACATGGTCTCAGGGATATGTTCTAAGCCGTAACAAGAGCCATTTGTGGGCTGGGATGAGAAAGAGACATTTTAATTCCAGGATGAACATTATATCCTGGTGCTTCTCCGCCGCCCTGCTGTCCAGAATTGTCTCCTTTCTTTATACATGTGCTGGAGAACCTCTCAGAACACAATGATGCACTGCTCATAAAAGCCAGGGGTTCTGGAGGAGCTGTGATTGACTTGGAAAGAACAAAGAACCAGTTCCTGACAGCTTGACTCCTCTGGCCTGAGCTGCTGCTCCTTTCAGTATCAGTCTATAGCTCACACTGTTGGAGGGTAAGATAAGCCTAGCATAAAGAATGACAAATTACGACCTGAGACAGACTTTTATTAGTTGCCTATGGTGGGAATTTCCAAGACATTTGTGCATGCATGCATGTGCACCCACATACACCCTCCTCATGCAGCAAATATGTCCAAGTGGGCTTATGTATCAGGATCTGCATAACCCAAGTGTGCATAAAAGTACTCCTCAGACTTATTGACAGTAGATTCTTATAGGAAAACCACATGGAAAAGACTGCACTGGATTTTAAAGGAAAAATCCACAGAAATTGCTTCCAATTGAATGGCTTGCTTCCACATGATAAGCGTTCCATGCAGCTGCATACAACACATGCAAGTCGCTCTCCTTCAAGCCATTGCTACATCATATATAAAATGTGTTTCAATAGGTCCACTAAACTAATCAATGTTTACCATCATGTACAAGCTAGACCCAGATACACCAGATCTCCCCTCACAGGATCCTCTGCCAGATTTACCGAGGCCCCTACATTCTCATAAGCCAGGAGGATGGCAGTGGTGGTAGAACTCCAGAAATAATCACTGCAAATGCACCATACCTTGAAACCATAGCCAATGATTTGGCTTTGGAGTAATTGACCAGTTCATCCAGAGATTTATACATTAATATCAGAAATCTAAGACTACCCTATACTGTACTGGTAGCCTGCTATAAACCTCTCAAAAACCAAACTCTTTCCTTCATTGTTCTGAGTCCTTTTAGGCGCACACACACAAAAAACCTAACAGGCAAGCCCCAGTATCTGCTGGATTTTTGTTCCGGACTCCACCAGGATACTTGAAACCATAGCTACAGGGGACGCTTTTTTTAAAGATAGGGAAACATCAGTGGCTTTGCTGCAACAAAGTAAAAAAAGAGATTTGTTTAATGTCCCTATCATTTTAATAGGAGCATCAGTATTCATGGCATCTGTGGATAACTGAAACTGTGGATACCGAATCCTGTATCCTGGGGGAAGCCTGTAATCATATTCTGCATAGGCTCCGCAACGCCTGGAGCGATTGGCACCAAACTAGGCACACGCATGCCTTGCGAGCTGGTGACAAACGCTGCAGGGGTCATGCCCCCCTCACGCCCCCGGGGGTGGGGGTACATGGGGGGGCCCACGTGAAAATGGTCGAAAGTGGCCGAAATCGGTGTCAAATCTGTAGTTTCCAGGGTCGCCGGGATGAGCGGCAATGCTCCCGACGCCATTGGAGTCCGGGTTTGGCCCCCCTTCGGCATGGGGGGCGAGAAGGGGTGCGAAACAAAACGTCCGCCATGCCCTGCTGGAACGCCTGGAGCAACGTGCACCAAACCCGGCACGCGCATGCCTTGCGGCCTGGTGACAAACACTACGGGGTCAGGCCCCCCTAGTGCCCCTGGGGGTGGGGGTGCGCAGGGGGGCCCACCTGAAAATGGTTGAAAACGGCCAATATCAGCATCAAATCCGTAGTTTTCGGAGTTGCTGAGACGAACGGCGACGCTCCTGACGCCGTTGCAGTCCAGGTTCGACCTCCCTCAGCCTGGGGGGTAAGAAGGGATGCAAAACAAAATGTCCGAAATGACCGACATTACTGTCAAATCCAGTTTTCGGGGTCGCTAAGCTGATTGGTGACAGTCCCAATGACATTTGTTACCCAGGCAACACCGGGTACCAAAAAGCTAGTAAGTAGTCAAAAATTCCAGGGCTATAGAAACTAGCCATCCAAGTGCCACATCCAACAATGACATGTTTGTGTACAAAGTATCCCAAAATATTTCCTCAGGAGTTGCAGATCCATTATCATGATTAAGGCAACATACGCCACATTTTTGTAAACCAGATTAACCGACAAGCCTTGATAGGGACAGCAGGCAAATGTTCAAAAATCAATATCACATAGTGCCTCATTTATATTCCCCTTAGCTTACATTTCAGCCAAGTCCTATTTAGGACTTGGTAGGGGTGGGACATTTGGTAGGATCAGGGCAGGGAGAGGGTTGTGCCCGGGCTGTGCTCCCCTTGCACCGGCCGGCACCATGTTGGGACGGGGGAGGGAGTGGGTGGGGGAGGGAGGTTCTGGACGGGACATGGGCGTGACGTGGGTGGGTGGTGGGCAGTCCAGCAGGCGTGTCAGCCGGACAGGAGGCCTCGCAGCCCCGATTCAGGTTGCGCTGTTTAGCAGGCACAGATCTGAGTAGTGCAACAGGGAGGCTGGAGCCTCCCCTCTGGTAAGGGTGAGAACATGCTCTTGCTGCAGGGAGGCTCCAGCCTCCCTGAAGCAGCGTTGGATATGGCACAGGCCCATCAGCCTCGCCATTCCTGACGCTGCTTAGGATTGCGCTCTGAGAGTGGTCCAAACATACTTTATGGTGGCCCTTGTACCAGGCAAACTTTGCTGGCCTAACTGTGCCAGCCTAACTCCAGGTTTGGAGTGCGCCCTTAAAAGTGTACTAGGTAGTTGATATAGTTCTCAGCAGATGCAGCCACAGCATTGTGTCTAATTGGAAAAGTAATTTATTTTAATTTCTGGAAAATATCTTAATCACCAAAATGCAGTGTTTTGTGTTTTAGTTCAGATATTTTAACACCAAAAAGGCTGTGTTTTGTGCTTTTATGTGTTTTAATTTTTTTAAAAAAACTACTCCTACCTATTTGTGCCGCCCATGCTGGGCACTTCTCCCTTTGGCTCCAGATATGGAATGTTTCCTGACACCTGAGACTCATGGCTGTGGTTGGCCAGGATCCTAGAATCTCTCACACAATGGGAATATCTGACCTATTTGACAAAATACAATCTTGAGGCAGAAGGAAGACTCAACTGAAAAACATAGGCAAGTGGTATCTCTAATGAGCAAGTGGAATGTGTTTTCCAGACCTTGCCCTGGCTATTGATCTTGTATAGACATTTTTCTTAATTGTTGTCAAGGCTACTGCTCCTATTTCAGCTGGGAGATACTATAAATGCCCTCACTCCATTGGCGGCTTTTACTGTTAAGACGTTTTCATTGTTTGGTTGCAAACTGAGACAAAAGTAGAAAAGCAAAAGACAGGAAATGCAGTAGATGTTTCAGAAGCAAAATGAACTTTCCCCTGGAACCACTATGGTGCCACTATGTCTTTATTTAAAGCAGTGGCACCACTAGAGTGTGTCACCCAATGCAGGAGTTCAGTGCGTCACACACACACCCATGATGGATCTGTTCCTCCCAAACCATACAGAATAAATTACAATACCATATACACAACCTAAATACAGTGTTATCACTAGGGTGTTACTAGGGTGTAATGGTGTTACCCCATCAACTTTATATAATTTTTCTGACTGACTGACTGACTGACTGACTGACTGTACGTACTTACTTACTTACTTACTTACTTAACTATAGCACAGGTCACCCAACAAATCAGTAACCAACAAAAAACCTGTGGCCAATTTGATGACACTCACACAATTAAATAAAAGTTCTAGTATTACCTCTGATACATGGAAATAAGAACTGACTCGTACTAATACTTTTTACATAAAAAATTGTATTTTTCAGTCTTTAGTTTTTTGGCCATAGCCTTTGATAGAATATGACACTCTGGTTTGTTTCAATGAATTCTTCATGAAATTCCACATCCAATGGTATATAACATGATAGTGATTTCATAAAACAACAATTTTTTTTAAGAAAATTGTGTTTAACATTAAAAGTGTTACTGTTAGGTTTTTGTTTTTTGACCATAACTTTCGATAGAATGAAGATATTACTTCCATTTTTTTCCATTGAATTCCAGGTGAAATTCCGTATATAGCATGATAGTATTATCTTTTAAAACCGTGGTTTTAGCCGTTTTGGTCCCTGGTGGTGCAGCCTGCAGCCCCCGCACCCCTCTAGTGACGCCACTGATTTAAAGCATTTGTTCCTCACTCTCCTGCTGACAAGGCAAAAAGAGCAATTCAATGATAAATAATCTATAAAATCATAGTAGAAATGGTGTTGGGGGTGTTATGCCTCACTGGCTTCTTCTCCTCCACGGGCAGTCGGTAGTTCTATGTAATGGGGGAGGGATACAGCTCACGCTTTAAAAAGCACCTGAAGGTAGTTGTAGTGCTTCTTCTCTTTGCTGGCATTTTCTGAGAGGAAACTCTCTAGTGCAAGAGTATCAAACATAAGACCTACGGGCAGTGATGTCATTCAGGGGGAACGGACCAGAACGGGCGTTCCGGATCCTAACGGGCTCCGTGGCTGGTTCCAGGTTCCCGACAAGTGCCAATCAAAAGTGAGTTCCTGTTCCTAAATCATTTGAACGACACCACTGCCTACGGGCCAGATGCAACCCTCTGGAAGCTCTTTATCCAGCCGCTGTGATAATTGGGTCTCCCAATGCCACCCTTTCAGCAGTGTAGCTTCTGCTGAGACTTTAGGAGGGAGAGATGGAAGGAAGCATAATGGACATGGAACATTATGGGGGAAGGGGAAGACCACAGGGATGCGAGAGGAGGATGCAGTCAAGGTGCTGCGAGTGCAAACTTATCAGGCTGCCCTTTCAGCAGTGCTGCTTCTGCAGAGGCGTCACTTTGCAGACCACTTCTCAGCTGCTGAGCTGTGAAGTCATGTTGCGGCAGAAGTGGCACTGCTGAAAGGGCAGCCCATGAGATAAGTGGGCTCTCCCAGTGTGATAATGGGGCCCTCCCAATTGGGCCCTTGAAAATACAATTAAGATTTGCACATTTTCTCTTCTATCATTTGCAACTAAGAAGTTTCTATGTGAGAATGAAGTGGTTATGTCTGACCATCATCTGCTAAATGACGTATCTTCGTATGCTTAATGATGCCACTTCTCAGCAGGTGTCATGAATGCTATTCGGCCCACTATATGAAAATACCACATCAGTCTGCCCACCCACTCTCCACCAATACTATTTTTGTTTTCTTCCTACCTCCTTTCCTTTTCATGTACTTTTCTCCTCATTTTTCATTTGTACTAGCAAAATGCTGCTAGTTAAGACCTCTGTTCCTTGCATGTGTTTCTCAAATCCCCACCAGTTGGATAAGATTGGAAAGAAGGCAAGGATTGGGCTGTTTTTCTGAAAGGAGGCTCTTTACCAAAGGAGCCTCTTAGGTCATTTGCCTATCCGCATACAGTAGATCCTGTTGGTTAATATAGAAAGTAGTTTATACTATAAGAGCCAGCCTACCAGAGCCAGCCTGCCACATGAAATAGTATTTGAGTGGGAAAGATTAATCAATGATGTTGACATTTTATATCATTATGTATTTAACATTGTTATGTTTATGAAAAAAAAACCAATGAAAGCTGCTAAACAACACTGCCAGAAAAAGATTTACTGTGCAAGCTTCATCCCTATTCGGAATCCTTGCCAGGATTAAAAAGGTATAAAAAGTGCATGCATATACAATATGCCATTGCAGTTAAATTGCCAACTGAATAATCGTATTAATAAATATAGTGTAAAGACAGAAAACACAATGCGTCTTCACAGACACACATCTTTACAGACACCCACAGACACTACCAGCCAAACCATATTTTCCTGTTTCCCTTTGTGACCGTTTTCACAAAAAAATTTCTCTTTTTCCTGCCTATTTTTCATTTACAGGGCTACACCAGAAATGAAAAGAGAATCCAAATGCCCTGCAGATCTGCCAAGATGCTCCTGTGGCAAGAATTCTTTTCCTTCATGATAGATCAAGCAGCACACACTAGTGAAACATGCCTCCAACATACTCGACTACAGTATATGAAGTGGATGGTCTGGTCCAGAAATGTGAGCTGATGATGCTTTTTGCATGTGCTTTATCATAACACTCCCTGGAATTTGTAGTTCTCCGTACCAACCATTTGGTAAATTCAATAGAAACCAGACAAATCAAACATCCTTGGGAACAAGAAAGGGTTTTAGGTCTGGATGAGGCCATCACCTATAAAAAAATGTTTCCAACAAGGAAACAGATCGGAAGCAGAAGATATACACCAAATGGAAGGCTGCTAGGTCTGGTGATGTAGTCCCACAGTTCACAGAACCAATGGCAGTTTCCATAGAGGAGGAGTTAATATTCAAGACATGTTTGCATATGTGTACAAAGGCTTGTGTGCTGAATGCTGACTACATATATAGTACATGGAATGGCAAAGAATCTCATTTTTTCATTCTGAGCCAGAGACAAACTTTTGGAGAAATGCCAGCCAAGCATTACAAGCTGGACAAATTCATCTTTTGAACCAGAGAATTACAAACTTCAATAACACCTCTACTCCCAAGGGAAGCATGGAAAAATTCCTATGCTTAGTGCAAGAAATGCACTGCACTCTTCTGCAGATAGACCAGCAAGAGGAAATATAGCAGGAATCAGGCCTACACTGAGTCAGCCAATGGATCATGATTGTGAGAACACTTACATGAGACGGACCAACTACTAGGAGTGGGGCTCCTACTACTAAACAAGGACTGGCCTTTCACACAGCCTGGTCATCAACCATAGATGGGATGCAGGCAGTGGCGTCATTCAAATGATTTAGGAACAGGAACTCACTTTTGATTGTCACTTGTCGGGAACCTGGAACCAGCCACGGAGCCCGTTAGGATCCGGAACGCCCGTTCTGGTCCGTTCCCCCTGAATGACATCACTGGATGCAGGAGAAGCTTCCTTTTGACCCTTGGTCTGGAAACTTGTCAGGGCAAAACTGAAAAATGTTGCAAAATAAATTTTCAATTTACATGTTTTTCCTACCCTTGGAAAGGGTGCAGATGCAGCAGCAAACTCCAGGAAGAGTGAGACTAAGTATACATAAGGAACATTGGAGGGAGCCCCCCCCCCCAACTCTTTCCTCCTCATGGAGCTAAAAGATGTGATGCAAGAACCAAACAATACATATTTCCAATGCTGAGGGTGCAATCCTAACCTGGAGTTAGGCCAGCACAGTTAGGCCAGCAAAGTTTGACTGGCACAAGGGACACTGTAAAGCATGTTTGGACCACTCTCAGAGTCAGGGAAGGCGCAGGTCTATGTGCTGTCCTCTCTGACTCTAAAAGTAGTCCAAACATACCTTATAGTGGTCTTTGTGTCGGCCAACCTTTGATGGCCTAACTGTGCTGGCCTAATTCCAGTTTAGGATTGCACCTTTAGTCTTAACACCAGGAGGCAGACAAAAACAGGAGCAATTAACTGAATGAAAAGGAATGTTTCAGTGTTCAGATGTGGGAAGAGTGTCATTCAATCTAATATGAGCCATTAACCTTGTACTGTCTCAAGAGCAACTTCAAGCTAAAATATTTGATCAGCAAATAAAACTTTTGTCAAAGCATCTCCCTTACATGTGTAACCATCATGCGCACTGGTATCAATAGAACACGTATAACAATGTGAACCTTCATCTAGATTTGGGGAAGGGAGCTGTTCATTCCTATCTCCTTCTCCTTGGGGAAGTGGAGGACACTGAACTCCATTACTCTGATTACATTTTGTGAGGTATTCAACACTGAAACGTTTTTTCAATCTTATGTTCTTGTCTTGTGGATGGAAAGTGAAAAGCGTTTCAGAGGCATTTCAAAATGGCGACACAAAGAGTTCTGTCCTGAGAAAACTTCTTAGCATGATTCTGCCAGTGTGGAGTTGACCCTGCTGAGGCCATACAGAAGTATACCCTACTGTGAACTGAAGGTGATGGGGGATGGACTTGTGAACGGGTCTGCCATTCAGATCTATAACACTGAACCAGGGTCCCAGGTTCAAGAGGAGGATGCTTGGTACAGGTACAGTATGACTGAATGTGACCCAAGATGGAACACAGTCCTCTGTTCTTCATTAGGACTGTGATGTAATGAAATGAGATTGACACCCATGATCATCATCACTTGTGAGGCTTAGCATGGGCTGAAGAGTGACATAATTGGGTTTTAACTTCGAGCCCCACTTGTGCCTCATTCATATGATTGCTTACAAGGCATGTCACATCAAAGGTCACTGATGCGCAATCTGCCTTCACGGATTAGAAGACAGAATACAGCATAATTTGCCACAGCTTTAGATCTGCCATATATATCTTGAAAATATATGTACAGTGTTGACTTGAGAGGCAAAATTCCTTGTTTGGGACAGCAAAACACGAAGTGCACTGAGGAGGCGACTAAAGAGATTATCTTTTCCCACGAGAACTACTGGGGCCAACATATGGAAGCTTGCTGATTTGCAATAAAAGGCATAATGCTTCAGTGGAATACACTCTTCTGCCCTATCACCGAGTGTCTCAGGGAACAGAATCTTCTTTAGCCCTGTGAGGCCTCAGCCATGAATAAGTATGCAACTAGGCATTTTAAAAGGAAAGTGCAATCTTCTTGCTGTATCTTACACTACACTTCAGATGCCATGGAAGGCGGGTTACTCAATGATCACTGCAGCACCCAAACAATAACTGTCATATTTATCTATGAAGAATACAGTCAGATTTAATTAACTCTATTGATACTAAAACTGACAGTGCAATTGAACACTGCCCGTCGTGTCGATGCTACGTCACAGCGTCGACGCGATGGCCTTAGCACCGATGCGGGGGCGCTGATCAGCACCCCCGCGTCAGCGCTAGAGCAAGCCTCCTTCGCGTCGGCTGAAGCCAGCCAGCGCGAGGGAGGCTCTGTGTCCATACGGACACGGAATTGGCTGGAGGGGGGAGGCTGGGGGCGGGACATGGGGGGGGGTTGGGATTCGGCCAAAAGGCCTCCCCGAGCAGCACTAGGATATGGCGCAGGCCCGTTGGCCTCACCATTCCAGCGCTCTGAGTCCTCTTCCAGTTTCAGTTATATTGGCCATGTAAGGAATCTGACACTGCCTCTTGATCCTGATTCTGAATCACATTTCACAAGAAATTAGAAATATGAAAGAATAGTGGCTTTTATGGCATACTTGTATCTCAATCAGTAAAATGATCATACCATCTATGTTCCAGTTCTTATATCAGAATACAAGCTGATTCCAGAGGCGGAGGAAGGGTGTAGCCCGGGGTGGTGCGAGCCATGGGCGCCGGCAGCAGCAAGGCAGTGGGGTGCCATTGCACGGAGTCCGTGGAGTAACCCGCATGCTGTCTGACCCACCCACCCTCCCTCGCGTCCATTCCGCTCCAAAATGGAGCTATTCTGGGCGAAGGGAGGTGTGGCTGGGCGACGCAGGGGGGCGGGGTGACGTGCTGGGGGCGCGGTTTCGTTACCCTGCCATGGGCGCACTCGGGGCTCCGTTCATCCCTGAAGCTGATACAATGCAGAAGCCATCTAAAAAGGGAGCGTTGACAGTCTCAGTGTTATGTGCCATTTTTGTACAGTGCAACTGCTATGGATGTCTTATTGGATTATTGCTGATAAAGGACATCCAGGATTACTATTTAAAACAAAAACATGTAACAGTTCAATTGGTAGATATACTCTGGATTAATAAAGCACATAGACATAATGTTATTAAACAGAAAATTATCCTTGTGAAATCCAATCAAGGTCTAGGACAAATATAGAAACATTCTTACCCTCCAGGGCCTCCTTGTGAGCTTATCATATATAGATTGAGTGCTAGGACATCTGCTGAAGTGGAGATATTTAAAGATAGAGTAGGAAGAGAATTCAACAGGCTTAAGGCTTTTGTAATTGATGGAGTTCTTGGGACTAGGGAAGAGGTCAGAGCAATCAGCATAAATTGGGCTCTGCCATGGTTCCAACATCTATAAATCAGGCATCACATCAGCATCATAGACTAGGATCTTATTTGACTCTCCATAAATTCACAGAATGAGAAGTTTGGGTTGAAAATGAGACTTTGAGAGTACAAGGTATACTTTCACTAGTTTGCAACTGATTAATAAACACTGCTCAGGCCCAGGATTATTATAGATTTGCTTGGAAGAGAGATATAAGAATCTACAAGAACAGGATTGGGTCAGGATCCAATCTGATACTAAAGATTCTACAATCTCCCTTTCTCTGAAGCAAATACACCTTAAAGTAGCATGTAGATGGATTTTGTTTCCTGTATAACTGAGCACAATCTTTAAATTGAATGATGTGTATGTTGGATCTTTAAAGTGACTCATGCAGATTCATTTCATCTTCTGTGCACTTGTCAAAAAGTACAAGAGTTTTGAAATGTCATCAGGAATCCAATTTTTCAGATATTGGTATCAGATTAAAATTGTCTCCCGTGTATTTTATATTAAACAAAACATTTTATTTATGGTTTTTATACACCCAGTATTTACATATACTATTTTATACAAGCTTGCTCATTCGAGACAAAGGGTTGTATACTGAGGAAGTTAGGATTCCAACTTCTGTACAGCAGAAGGGTTTACAACAATGGATGCAAATTCTACAGCGGAGCACACTGTCAGTGGCCATTTTCTGAGCACTGCCAAAAGAGGGTTTGATCAAGGAGGAGACAAAACCAGGCAGGGAGATGGAGAAACTGGGACAAGGAGGCGGTGGGAGTGGGTGGATCCAACAGCAACGGTGCGTGCCAGATCCGATCCCCTCTTTTTGCAAGCCTCCCTGCCCCTTTCTTCTCCTCAGACTTCTGCCAGATACAGAACTGGTGCAGGCCAAAGGAGACCCACTGCAGAGCGGGAGGCTATGGAGGAGTAAAGAGAAATAATTTCCTTTTCTCCTCTGAAGTGTACTGACCCTCTTGCTGGATATAGCACATGCCTTTTTGGTATGGCTGCATCAGCAGCGGGAGCAGGGCAATGACAGGATTAAGTTCTTCTAACTTCCACTGACATTAACAGGACTGCAATTAATCGTGGCTAGGGGTGTTTTTTCTTACAGCGCAATCCTAAGTACCGCTGACATAGTAAGGCCAACAAAGCAGGGCCATGTCCTAAGATCAGCAGGAAGCAGCAGCAGCTCAGCACAGGGCAAGGAGAGGTTTTGCGCTTGCACCTGGGTAAGCCCCAGCCAGCCCTATGGGGCTGCTCACACCTGTGCCTTCTATTTTGCAGGTGAACCTGCACAGCAGCGGCCTGAATTAGGGCCGCCCTGGCTGGGGACGGGGTTTAGGATATGGCACTACACCTGTTATGCGTCACCACGCCCATTACCGCCCAGTGTACCACCCCATTATGCCCCGGCACACCCTCAGAAAGGCCCTGCACCAACTGAGCACTACCAACGCTTGACCGGTACAAGGCCGGCACTGCTGATGGGTGCAGCAGCACCCATGCGCCTATGCTGCTGCTTGCACCAGTCCAGGGCACAACTAGACGGCGCAGATGCACTTGACAGCACGTTTGCGACAGCACTGGACCGTTGCAAGAGCGTAGCACCAGCGCAACGCAGGTATAGGATTGCGCTCTTAGTTAAAACGTATAAAAACACAAAACACCACCTTTTTGGTGTGAAAATATTTGAATAAAAACACAAAATAGTACTTTTGCTGTTTAAGGTATTTTCCAAAAATTAAAATACACTACTTTACCAATTAGAAATAACAGTGTGGCTGCATCTACTGACACTACGAGCACAATCCTAACCTGAAATTAAGCCAGCACAGTTATAGGGCCCAATCCTAATCTAGAGTTAGGCCGGCACAAGTAAGGCCAGCAAAGTTTGGCTGGCACGAGGGCCACTGTAAAGTGTATCTGGACCACTCTCAGAGTCAGGGAGGATGGTGCACATCTGTGTGCTGGCCTCTCTGACTCAGAGAGTGATCCAAACATACCTTGCGGTATACCTTGTGCCTGCCAAGCTTTGCTGGCCTAACTTGTGCCGGCCTAACTCTAGATTAAGATTGGGCCGTATATCACCTACCTAGTACACTTTTAAAGCATTTAAAATTAATAAAAATAAAAACTTAGAATAAAAACACATTACACCGCTTTCTGCCTTTCAAAGCATGCAATCTAAAAAAAAACCCACAATTTTCAAAAAACTCTAGTCAGGACTAACTTGTCCAATTGACTTGTCAGGACTGACTTTTTCAGATATAAACAAAGGACTGGCAATTCATGCAACATGTGAGAAATGAACTTCCCCCACACTATACCGAAAAAAATCAGGTATTTCTATAGCTGTGGAGCAGAATATTTTGAATTTTACCGTTTCCAAATAGTGTTTCTGCCCAGTCCTAGTCACCATCATTGGCTCCAATGCAGCCGCATTGCTGGAGCATGCTCTACCCAGTGGGGGAGGGACAATAGGAGGTCTGCCAGAGTTGATTAAAAATATTTTTACTTACATCTGTGTGGGCTCCCCTGATGACCTATAGGCCTCAAATCCACGCTGGCTATATAGCTGACATAAGTCTGAGGAGAGAAAGGGGGCAGGGTGGGCCCAAAAAAATGGGGGATAGGATCTGGTAAGCATGCTTGCCTCTGAGATCCCATTCCTCCAACCAGCACCCAACCCCCTGGAATGCCCCCAAATCTCCTGTCCCTCTCACTGCCAACTTGCCAGTGCCTGCCAAGCCGTTCAGAGCTGCTGCTGTGCATGCCATACCTCTCACTGTTCGCAGAAGCACTCTGGCAGCACATGACAGGGACCCAGCTTTCATACCACCGTGAAGGAACTTGCACTGCTGGAACAGTTGTTCCAGCAGCACACCTCAATAGGATTGGTATGGGGCCTTTTGAGTTGCTTTGAGAAATTTTTAAAAAGATAGAACCAGGCAAGAATCCTAAAAGCAGGATCACCAGAGGCAAGGACAAGTTCAAGCCTGACCATAGGAGAGCCCCTGAGGATAAATGACTGTTTTTCACTCGCTCTGGAAAAAGAAATGCACTTGGCTTTGCAGCCATGTTGCAGGAGGCCCACTGTCTCTGGCCTCCACCAACAGAGAGTCATAGGAGATGCAATGCACCTCTCTCCACACAGAACACAGGAGCACACTGCGGCAGGCGTGTTGCATAAGGTCTGCCCGGCTTGATATTGGGCTCTCTCGTATCTTGAAATTGTGAACAAGATTTGCACATTTTCTTTTCTGTCATTTGAAGTGAATTAGTTTCTATGTAGTGCTTATTTCTGACTATCATCTGCTTAAAAACCATTTTCTATCAATGATGCGTTAGAGCAATATTGATAGAAATGCAATCTCTAGCACATCATTGGTAGAAATTTAATTGTCACTTCCTGCTTAATGATGTCATCTCCTGCCCTCAGCAGGTATCGTGACTGCTGTTCAGCCCACTATATGAAATGACAACCCCCGAACTACAATATACTACACACACACACACACACACACACACACACACACACACACACACACAC
>JAJKFI010014924.1:0-18347 GCA_029204185.1 Lerista edwardsae
TTGATTGATTGATTGATTGATTGATTGATTGATTGATTGATTGATTGATTGATTGATTGATTGATTGATTGATTGATTGATTGAATGAATCCAACTTTTTCTTGAAGGAGTTCAGGGCAGTATACATCTTTCAGTTTCAGCTACCCCATTTACAATATGGGGCCTACAAGGCTGCTGAAAGGATTTGGAATATAATTTTTGCCAGTGTTATTCAAACTGTTTGAATACCACTGATGTATGCAAAGCAGTAGTGTAGCTGGGAGGGTGGGTACCTGGGCCAGACAACACAATGACGCCCACCACGCCTGCACAGTCACCCCCCTCCCCACATATGCCTGGTCCTTGCCCCAGAAACGGCTCTATTTGGAGCTGATGGGGATCCAGGGCAGACAGGAGGGCCCATTTTGCAGCATTTGCCAAGTGACGGACATGAGCCCAGCCACACACACCCCAGTGGAGACAGCAGAAAACCACCACTTCACCGTAGTGGGGAGACCCCCCATCCCTAGTATAGCTATGCCAATGCTGCGTAACACTGAAGTGCTACAGAAGTGCTATGTGACTGCTAAGTCTTACCATTATCCCTACTCTTACTATTACATGGGTTTATCCCACTTTTTCTCCATAACAATCCTGGGATGTAGGCAAGGTTGAGAGACTGGGGGTTGCCCAAACTCACCCAGGGACCTTTATGACTGGCCACTGGTGGGAAGCTGGGTTTCCCAGCTGAGGTCTAAGGACTAAATGAGATGTGACGAGATCCATAAATTTTTCTCCTCTCTTTTGCTGTTGCAGACAGCAGACGAAGGTTGCGGGAGCTTGGAACCACAGTGAGATGAAGCATTTTTGAACCTGTTTTCCCACAGTTGCTATTTGCCTCAGTAGGCAAAACACAGCTGGGCACATAGTTTAGCCCTCATACACTACTCATTATGCCAGTGGTCCTTACTTGCCAACAGGTGGGTCCCACCTCAAGCCCAGCCTGTAACTGTAAGTTGGGACCCACCTTCAAAAGCCCAGTGCATCAAAGAGGTGGGTAAAAAAGGTGACTTCTCTTGATTTCCTGCCCAGTGGTTGCCAATGAGCATGAATGGCTCCTGCGTCATTCTTCCCCTTCTTTCTTTCCAGGCCAGTTGAAAAGCAAAGAGGGGCCAGGAATGGCCTGCACTCAATTCGGAAAGGAAGAGGGAGAGAAACAGGAAGCAGGGTGAGGGTGAGCCGTTGCAGGGGAGACCAGAGAGGCTTGCTAAAGAATCAAACGTCTGGCCAAGCCATCCCTTGAAGCTGAAGCTTGCCGCAGCATTCACCTCCTCTAGGACACTTAGCACAGGTCTGATCCTCAATCAGCACTGGTGCATCACACCTGCAGTCAAGTCACTGGCCTTTTCTAGGACCCAACCACCTACTGAAGCCCTGTGTATTACACACATTTTATCTCAAAGCACCATTACTGATATAGCAATCTTCCTTGGGGAAAATCACAGCAGCTTTTCAGGAGGCTCCAAGGCAATCATCCATCAAACTGTTGACCAGGCTTGACCTTTAACTATGCGTATGTCCTCTGCCCCAAGTAGGGTTGCCACAAGAAGAACATGCCTCCCCAGATCCAGGGTACAGAGGGGTAGGAAAAAGGAGGTTGCTGGCTTAGCAACTAGGACCCCAATCCTAAGAGGGTAGCCGGGAGGGCTCCCTGCCCTGGGCGCCAGGCTGCAAAGCGGTGACTGAATGGCCATCCCAAGATGTTGAAAAAAAGTTTTTCAACAAAGTTTTTTGAAAAAACTTCTTTTTTCAAAAACATACTTCTTTTAAACTTATCTTTCAATTGTTTATTGTTCACTGAGCTTCTCCTCTGGCCATTACTATTATTCTTCATGTCATGTCATGACTAATACTGAAAATAATTTTGTAACTGAGGGGGTGCCAAAAATGGATGGGCCCTGGTGCCAAATGACCTTGGGAAGCCTCAGAGTTCAGTGGGAGGGAGTTGCTTCACCCTCCTTCCTCCTCCTCCACACCTCTCCTGGCTCCCTCCCTGGTCCTTGCAAGAACTCACAAGAGGCTGAAGATTCTCCCTGATCTTGAGCCCCAGTGGATTGGGGGGCGGTGAGTGGACTGGACACGAACCAGTGCTCTGGCAGCGTGGTGCCAGTTGCTGCACCCCCATCAGGGTACTGATGCGGCCTCTGGAGACCCCGAAACTGTGGGGTGAGTCCGGAATCAGATATTATGCATAATATGTCCTGCTCAGGCCATTTTCTGAGGCTTCTTCAAAAATTAAACAGCAAAGGTTCTATATTTAGGTCAAGGAATTGTGGACGGCACGTTGCAAATACGGATCAGTTGCCTGGGCTCTTTGTCTAAAAAACAGGAGGTTTCCCTAGATGGCTATCAGATTACAAAGCATAGAAACAGATTGAAATTTCATGCTCATATCCTCTCCAATCCCTTCGGAATAATGCTGCTACGGATAGTACTTTAGGTCAGTGCTTCTCAAACTATCTGATGCGGTGGCTGACAATTTCTTTTTTCCCAATGTGCCAGGGTCTAATATTTTTTTAAACCTTTAAAATGGCATAAAATACAAGATACTCGTAAGACACACGGAAGATACAGGAGGCAAGGTGACAAGACAGCCCAATCACTATAATCCATGCAAGTGAACAATACTGCTGTGTCCAAGATCAAAATGGATAGCTCCCTGCTAGCACAGATATTCCCGCAAGCTCAGTTACTGACAGCTCTAGAAAAAGCAGCAGATTGAACTTTACATCTTTGCGTGATAGCATATAGTCATATTATAGTTGTATAATTATAGCGATAGAGATGTTATAGCTGTGTAATAGTGGACTTGTCATTAGAAGAGAAAAGGGAGAGCAAGATTTCATTAACAGGTTTAGAAAATCAGTGCACAATTCCTCATACAAAGGACAATGTAGTACAATATGTACCAATGTTTCAATATCCCCCAGATTATAATCACAACATCTATCAGCCTCTAGACATCAGGGTCCATTATCATATCTGTGATACCCATACTATCAAGATGTTTCCGTACTATCAAGAAACTTGCTTTCTTTCCTAGACATTTGCATATGCTGGTAGCTAATGGCTGGTCCGTGGACCATGACTTTGAGTTGCACTATTTTAGTTGAAGAATGCTACACAGCCCGTATTTAATTCAGGGCATAATCCTAGTCTGAATACAAACACTTGAGCTGGCTCAGGGGTGTCGCAAACACGTTTGAACTATTCTCTGAGTCAGGGAGGCTGGCGCACAGATAAGCGCAGTCCTCCCTGACTCAGAGAGTGGTCCAAATGCACTGCATTCCTAGGCCCGCACAAGGGACTTGTACTGGCCTAACTCCAAGTTAGGATTGTGCCCTCGATTGATATTCTAGCAAGTACTGAGTATGAAAGAATGGTACACGTGTGAAGGGGAGATCTGACAAGGGAGGAAAACCAAATCCAGAGCTTTCAGACTGATGTGATGCAGGTTCTCTTATACCACCTAACAAGGTGTCCGTCATATGCCATGGAAGACGCATGGGAGCTGCATATCTGTGGCATCATCACACACTGTAATGTTTAAAGGCCTAGAACCAGTGATGGCACCAGGAACCAGAACGCCCGGATGATTGGCAGCTCTCCGCCCCTATGGCGGAGGCCAGCCATGCCTCCCTGCGTCTCCCTGCGCCTGGAATCACTCCATTTCAGAGCGATTCGGACGCACGGGAGGGCGGGAGGGCCCAGGAACAGCTCGCCCATCCTCGGGAGAGGCAGCGCGGCCTGGGCCCATCCGCAGAACAAGAGGAACGCTGTACCGGCCCGTTCCGCCTGGATGCCACCGCTGCCTAGAACCATGTAAGCAGGTCAGTCACAGAGTCCTCCAGCCCTGACATCACATTTATCCTTCACCAAGCAACGCTAGAGTAGGGTGGACCTTCTGATAAAATAGGAAGCCAGGGCACTTTGCCTGATTGGTGACATTGTTCAAAAACTGATCTCCCCTCTGCTCGGAAACTGGCAACTTGCAGTTAGTAGCACAGGGGGATGGCAAATAAAACGGTGTTGTAAGCAGGATTCTGCTGCTGCCGCCTGGAAATCACCAGTTCACCATTCCTGCTAAATTAATTACAAAAGGTACCAGCCTGATCCTTCTTCAGTTTGGTTACAAGAGCAAATTCTGTGGACACATTAAACATACAGTATAAAAGAAGCAGAAGAAAATCATTTGTATTATTTGGACATTTGCTTAACAAATTCCACTAGATGTTTATCAGATTACATTAGTAGATTACTAGTAATTACTACTAGTCTACAGTGCCTGTTCTTTGACATGACATGAATCCCACCCCAGAATAATCAGCTGTCATCTGTCCCATGAGACAGTGACATGCGGTGTGGGTGTGGCAGGTGCGGCAGAACCACCCCATTAGAGTTCTTTGAAAAGTGCCGCACTGCCATGATCACACGAATACAACCCACAGGCTCTAGGCAGCCTGCAGGATCACAGCCACCACAGCAGCAGTGGGAGCCCTTCTGCCTCACCTGCCATGCTCAAATCGCAAGTTGCTACCTGAGACTGTATTTGGACAAAAGACCCTCTGGTCCGCCATCTGCCAATATAGCCCAAGAGAAGAATCATGCAGTGTGATGAGTCTATTTTGCAAAGCATGTTGTACTAAGCCATGCACATCTTTGATTACATGTACTGAGGGCATGAGAGATTCCTGTGATCAGTTGAGAACTGTACCGTCTTGGAAAAAAATGAAACCATTACCTCAGAAACATGGTCTCAGGGATATGTTCTAAGCCGTAACAAGAGCCATTTGTGGGCTGGGATGAGAAAGAGACATTTTAATTCCAGGATGAACATTATATCCTGGTGCTTCTCCGCCGCCCTGCTGTCCAGAATTGTCTCCTTTCTTTATACATGTGCTGGAGAACCTCTCAGAACACAATGATGCACTGCTCATAAAAGCCAGGGGTTCTGGAGGAGCTGTGATTGACTTGGAAAGAACAAAGAACCAGTTCCTGACAGCTTGACTCCTCTGGCCTGAGCTGCTGCTCCTTTCAGTATCAGTCTATAGCTCACACTGTTGGAGGGTAAGATAAGCCTAGCATAAAGAATGACAAATTACGACCTGAGACAGACTTTTATTAGTTGCCTATGGTGGGAATTTCCAAGACATTTGTGCATGCATGCATGTGCACCCACATACACCCTCCTCATGCAGCAAATATGTCCAAGTGGGCTTATGTATCAGGATCTGCATAACCCAAGTGTGCATAAAAGTACTCCTCAGACTTATTGACAGTAGATTCTTATAGGAAAACCACATGGAAAAGACTGCACTGGATTTTAAAGGAAAAATCCACAGAAATTGCTTCCAATTGAATGGCTTGCTTCCACATGATAAGCGTTCCATGCAGCTGCATACAACACATGCAAGTCGCTCTCCTTCAAGCCATTGCTACATCATATATAAAATGTGTTTCAATAGGTCCACTAAACTAATCAATGTTTACCATCATGTACAAGCTAGACCCAGATACACCAGATCTCCCCTCACAGGATCCTCTGCCAGATTTACCGAGGCCCCTACATTCTCATAAGCCAGGAGGATGGCAGTGGTGGTAGAACTCCAGAAATAATCACTGCAAATGCACCATACCTTGAAACCATAGCCAATGATTTGGCTTTGGAGTAATTGACCAGTTCATCCAGAGATTTATACATTAATATCAGAAATCTAAGACTACCCTATACTGTACTGGTAGCCTGCTATAAACCTCTCAAAAACCAAACTCTTTCCTTCATTGTTCTGAGTCCTTTTAGGCGCACACACACAAAAAACCTAACAGGCAAGCCCCAGTATCTGCTGGATTTTTGTTCCGGACTCCACCAGGATACTTGAAACCATAGCTACAGGGGACGCTTTTTTTAAAGATAGGGAAACATCAGTGGCTTTGCTGCAACAAAGTAAAAAAAGAGATTTGTTTAATGTCCCTATCATTTTAATAGGAGCATCAGTATTCATGGCATCTGTGGATAACTGAAACTGTGGATACCGAATCCTGTATCCTGGGGGAAGCCTGTAATCATATTCTGCATAGGCTCCGCAACGCCTGGAGCGATTGGCACCAAACTAGGCACACGCATGCCTTGCGAGCTGGTGACAAACGCTGCAGGGGTCATGCCCCCCTCACGCCCCCGGGGGTGGGGGTACATGGGGGGCCCACGTGAAAATGGTCGAAAGTGGCCGAAATCGGTGTCAAATCTGTAGTTTCCAGGGTCGCCGGGATGAGCGGCAATGCTCCCGACGCCATTGGAGTCCGGGTTTGGCCCCCCTTCGGCATGGGGGGCGAGAAGGGGTGCGAAACAAAACGTCCGCCATGCCCTGCTGGAACGCCTGGAGCAACGTGCACCAAACCCGGCACGCGCATGCCTTGCGGCCTGGTGACAAACACTACGGGGTCAGGCCCCCCTAGTGCCCCTGGGGGTGGGGGTGCGCAGGGGGGCCCACCTGAAAATGGTTGAAAACGGCCAATATCAGCATCAAATCCGTAGTTTTCGGAGTTGCTGAGACGAACGGCGACGCTCCTGACGCCGTTGCAGTCCAGGTTCGACCTCCCTCAGCCTGGGGGGTAAGAAGGGATGCAAAACAAAATGTCCGAAATGACCGACATTACTGTCAAATCCAGTTTTCGGGGTCGCTAAGCTGATTGGTGACAGTCCCAATGACATTTGTTACCCAGGCAACACCGGGTACCAAAAAGCTAGTAAGTAGTCAAAAATTCCAGGGCTATAGAAACTAGCCATCCAAGTGCCACATCCAACAATGACATGTTTGTGTACAAAGTATCCCAAAATATTTCCTCAGGAGTTGCAGATCCATTATCATGATTAAGGCAACATACGCCACATTTTTGTAAACCAGATTAACCGACAAGCCTTGATAGGGACAGCAGGCAAATGTTCAAAAATCAATATCACATAGTGCCTCATTTATATTCCCCTTAGCTTACATTTCAGCCAAGTCCTATTTAGGACTTGGTAGGGGTGGGACATTTGGTAGGATCAGGGCAGGGAGAGGGTTGTGCCCGGGCTGTGCTCCCCTTGCACCGGCCGGCACCATGTTGGGACGGGGGAGGGAGTGGGTGGGGGAGGGAGGTTCTGGACGGGACATGGGCGTGACGTGGGTGGGTGGTGGGCAGTCCAGCAGGCGTGTCAGCCGGACAGGAGGCCTCGCAGCCCCGATTCAGGTTGCGCTGTTTAGCAGGCACAGATCTGAGTAGTGCAACAGGGAGGCTGGAGCCTCCCCTCTGGTAAGGGTGAGAACATGCTCTTGCTGCAGGGAGGCTCCAGCCTCCCTGAAGCAGCGTTGGATATGGCACAGGCCCATCAGCCTCGCCATTCCTGACGCTGCTTAGGATTGCGCTCTGAGAGTGGTCCAAACATACTTTATGGTGGCCCTTGTACCAGGCAAACTTTGCTGGCCTAACTGTGCCAGCCTAACTCCAGGTTTGGAGTGCGCCCTTAAAAGTGTACTAGGTAGTTGATATAGTTCTCAGCAGATGCAGCCACAGCATTGTGTCTAATTGGAAAAGTAATTTATTTTAATTTCTGGAAAATATCTTAATCACCAAAATGCAGTGTTTTGTGTTTTAGTTCAGATATTTTAACACCAAAAAGGCTGTGTTTTGTGCTTTTATGTGTTTTAATTTTTTTAAAAAAACTACTCCTACCTATTTGTGCCGCCCATGCTGGGCACTTCTCCCTTTGGCTCCAGATATGGAATGTTTCCTGACACCTGAGACTCATGGCTGTGGTTGGCCAGGATCCTAGAATCTCTCACACAATGGGAATATCTGACCTATTTGACAAAATACAATCTTGAGGCAGAAGGAAGACTCAACTGAAAAACATAGGCAAGTGGTATCTCTAATGAGCAAGTGGAATGTGTTTTCCAGACCTTGCCCTGGCTATTGATCTTGTATAGACATTTTTCTTAATTGTTGTCAAGGCTACTGCTCCTATTTCAGCTGGGAGATACTATAAATGCCCTCACTCCATTGGCGGCTTTTACTGTTAAGACGTTTTCATTGTTTGGTTGCAAACTGAGACAAAAGTAGAAAAGCAAAAGACAGGAAATGCAGTAGATGTTTCAGAAGCAAAATGAACTTTCCCCTGGAACCACTATGGTGCCACTATGTCTTTATTTAAAGCAGTGGCACCACTAGAGTGTGTCACCCAATGCAGGAGTTCAGTGCGTCACACACACACCCATGATGGATCTGTTCCTCCCAAACCATACAGAATAAATTACAATACCATATACACAACCTAAATACAGTGTTATCACTAGGGTGTTACTAGGGTGTAATGGTGTTACCCCATCAACTTTATATAATTTTTCTGACTGACTGACTGACTGACTGACTGACTGTACGTACTTACTTACTTACTTACTTACTTAACTATAGCACAGGTCACCCAACAAATCAGTAACCAACAAAAAACCTGTGGCCAATTTGATGACACTCACACAATTAAATAAAAGTTCTAGTATTACCTCTGATACATGGAAATAAGAACTGACTCGTACTAATACTTTTTACATAAAAAATTGTATTTTTCAGTCTTTAGTTTTTTGGCCATAGCCTTTGATAGAATATGACACTCTGGTTTGTTTCAATGAATTCTTCATGAAATTCCACATCCAATGGTATATAACATGATAGTGATTTCATAAAACAACAATTTTTTTTAAGAAAATTGTGTTTAACATTAAAAGTGTTACTGTTAGGTTTTTGTTTTTTGACCATAACTTTCGATAGAATGAAGATATTACTTCCATTTTTTTCCATTGAATTCCAGGTGAAATTCCGTATATAGCATGATAGTATTATCTTTTAAAACCGTGGTTTTAGCCGTTTTGGTCCCTGGTGGTGCAGCCTGCAGCCCCCGCACCCCTCTAGTGACGCCACTGATTTAAAGCATTTGTTCCTCACTCTCCTGCTGACAAGGCAAAAAGAGCAATTCAATGATAAATAATCTATAAAATCATAGTAGAAATGGTGTTGGGGGTGTTATGCCTCACTGGCTTCTTCTCCTCCACGGGCAGTCGGTAGTTCTATGTAATGGGGGAGGGATACAGCTCACGCTTTAAAAAGCACCTGAAGGTAGTTGTAGTGCTTCTTCTCTTTGCTGGCATTTTCTGAGAGGAAACTCTCTAGTGCAAGAGTATCAAACATAAGACCTACGGGCAGTGATGTCATTCAGGGGGAACGGACCAGAACGGGCGTTCCGGATCCTAACGGGCTCCGTGGCTGGTTCCAGGTTCCCGACAAGTGCCAATCAAAAGTGAGTTCCTGTTCCTAAATCATTTGAACGACACCACTGCCTACGGGCCAGATGCAACCCTCTGGAAGCTCTTTATCCAGCCGCTGTGATAATTGGGTCTCCCAATGCCACCCTTTCAGCAGTGTAGCTTCTGCTGAGACTTTAGGAGGGAGAGATGGAAGGAAGCATAATGGACATGGAACATTATGGGGGAAGGGGAAGACCACAGGGATGCGAGAGGAGGATGCAGTCAAGGTGCTGCGAGTGCAAACTTATCAGGCTGCCCTTTCAGCAGTGCTGCTTCTGCAGAGGCGTCACTTTGCAGACCACTTCTCAGCTGCTGAGCTGTGAAGTCATGTTGCGGCAGAAGTGGCACTGCTGAAAGGGCAGCCCATGAGATAAGTGGGCTCTCCCAGTGTGATAATGGGGCCCTCCCAATTGGGCCCTTGAAAATACAATTAAGATTTGCACATTTTCTCTTCTATCATTTGCAACTAAGAAGTTTCTATGTGAGAATGAAGTGGTTATGTCTGACCATCATCTGCTAAATGACGTATCTTCGTATGCTTAATGATGCCACTTCTCAGCAGGTGTCATGAATGCTATTCGGCCCACTATATGAAAATACCACATCAGTCTGCCCACCCACTCTCCACCAATACTATTTTTGTTTTCTTCCTACCTCCTTTCCTTTTCATGTACTTTTCTCCTCATTTTTCATTTGTACTAGCAAAATGCTGCTAGTTAAGACCTCTGTTCCTTGCATGTGTTTCTCAAATCCCCACCAGTTGGATAAGATTGGAAAGAAGGCAAGGATTGGGCTGTTTTTCTGAAAGGAGGCTCTTTACCAAAGGAGCCTCTTAGGTCATTTGCCTATCCGCATACAGTAGATCCTGTTGGTTAATATAGAAAGTAGTTTATACTATAAGAGCCAGCCTACCAGAGCCAGCCTGCCACATGAAATAGTATTTGAGTGGGAAAGATTAATCAATGATGTTGACATTTTATATCATTATGTATTTAACATTGTTATGTTTATGAAAAAAAAACCAATGAAAGCTGCTAAACAACACTGCCAGAAAAAGATTTACTGTGCAAGCTTCATCCCTATTCGGAATCCTTGCCAGGATTAAAAAGGTATAAAAAGTGCATGCATATACAATATGCCATTGCAGTTAAATTGCCAACTGAATAATCGTATTAATAAATATAGTGTAAAGACAGAAAACACAATGCGTCTTCACAGACACACATCTTTACAGACACCCACAGACACTACCAGCCAAACCATATTTTCCTGTTTCCCTTTGTGACCGTTTTCACAAAAAAATTTCTCTTTTTCCTGCCTATTTTTCATTTACAGGGCTACACCAGAAATGAAAAGAGAATCCAAATGCCCTGCAGATCTGCCAAGATGCTCCTGTGGCAAGAATTCTTTTCCTTCATGATAGATCAAGCAGCACACACTAGTGAAACATGCCTCCAACATACTCGACTACAGTATATGAAGTGGATGGTCTGGTCCAGAAATGTGAGCTGATGATGCTTTTTGCATGTGCTTTATCATAACACTCCCTGGAATTTGTAGTTCTCCGTACCAACCATTTGGTAAATTCAATAGAAACCAGACAAATCAAACATCCTTGGGAACAAGAAAGGGTTTTAGGTCTGGATGAGGCCATCACCTATAAAAAAATGTTTCCAACAAGGAAACAGATCGGAAGCAGAAGATATACACCAAATGGAAGGCTGCTAGGTCTGGTGATGTAGTCCCACAGTTCACAGAACCAATGGCAGTTTCCATAGAGGAGGAGTTAATATTCAAGACATGTTTGCATATGTGTACAAAGGCTTGTGTGCTGAATGCTGACTACATATATAGTACATGGAATGGCAAAGAATCTCATTTTTTCATTCTGAGCCAGAGACAAACTTTTGGAGAAATGCCAGCCAAGCATTACAAGCTGGACAAATTCATCTTTTGAACCAGAGAATTACAAACTTCAATAACACCTCTACTCCCAAGGGAAGCATGGAAAAATTCCTATGCTTAGTGCAAGAAATGCACTGCACTCTTCTGCAGATAGACCAGCAAGAGGAAATATAGCAGGAATCAGGCCTACACTGAGTCAGCCAATGGATCATGATTGTGAGAACACTTACATGAGACGGACCAACTACTAGGAGTGGGGCTCCTACTACTAAACAAGGACTGGCCTTTCACACAGCCTGGTCATCAACCATAGATGGGATGCAGGCAGTGGCGTCATTCAAATGATTTAGGAACAGGAACTCACTTTTGATTGTCACTTGTCGGGAACCTGGAACCAGCCACGGAGCCCGTTAGGATCCGGAACGCCCGTTCTGGTCCGTTCCCCCTGAATGACATCACTGGATGCAGGAGAAGCTTCCTTTTGACCCTTGGTCTGGAAACTTGTCAGGGCAAAACTGAAAAATGTTGCAAAATAAATTTTCAATTTACATGTTTTTCCTACCCTTGGAAAGGGTGCAGATGCAGCAGCAAACTCCAGGAAGAGTGAGACTAAGTATACATAAGGAACATTGGAGGGAGCCCCCCCCCCAACTCTTTCCTCCTCATGGAGCTAAAAGATGTGATGCAAGAACCAAACAATACATATTTCCAATGCTGAGGGTGCAATCCTAACCTGGAGTTAGGCCAGCACAGTTAGGCCAGCAAAGTTTGACTGGCACAAGGGACACTGTAAAGCATGTTTGGACCACTCTCAGAGTCAGGGAAGGCGCAGGTCTATGTGCTGTCCTCTCTGACTCTAAAAGTAGTCCAAACATACCTTATAGTGGTCTTTGTGTCGGCCAACCTTTGATGGCCTAACTGTGCTGGCCTAATTCCAGTTTAGGATTGCACCTTTAGTCTTAACACCAGGAGGCAGACAAAAACAGGAGCAATTAACTGAATGAAAAGGAATGTTTCAGTGTTCAGATGTGGGAAGAGTGTCATTCAATCTAATATGAGCCATTAACCTTGTACTGTCTCAAGAGCAACTTCAAGCTAAAATATTTGATCAGCAAATAAAACTTTTGTCAAAGCATCTCCCTTACATGTGTAACCATCATGCGCACTGGTATCAATAGAACACGTATAACAATGTGAACCTTCATCTAGATTTGGGGAAGGGAGCTGTTCATTCCTATCTCCTTCTCCTTGGGGAAGTGGAGGACACTGAACTCCATTACTCTGATTACATTTTGTGAGGTATTCAACACTGAAACGTTTTTTCAATCTTATGTTCTTGTCTTGTGGATGGAAAGTGAAAAGCGTTTCAGAGGCATTTCAAAATGGCGACACAAAGAGTTCTGTCCTGAGAAAACTTCTTAGCATGATTCTGCCAGTGTGGAGTTGACCCTGCTGAGGCCATACAGAAGTATACCCTACTGTGAACTGAAGGTGATGGGGGATGGACTTGTGAACGGGTCTGCCATTCAGATCTATAACACTGAACCAGGGTCCCAGGTTCAAGAGGAGGATGCTTGGTACAGGTACAGTATGACTGAATGTGACCCAAGATGGAACACAGTCCTCTGTTCTTCATTAGGACTGTGATGTAATGAAATGAGATTGACACCCATGATCATCATCACTTGTGAGGCTTAGCATGGGCTGAAGAGTGACATAATTGGGTTTTAACTTCGAGCCCCACTTGTGCCTCATTCATATGATTGCTTACAAGGCATGTCACATCAAAGGTCACTGATGCGCAATCTGCCTTCACGGATTAGAAGACAGAATACAGCATAATTTGCCACAGCTTTAGATCTGCCATATATATCTTGAAAATATATGTACAGTGTTGACTTGAGAGGCAAAATTCCTTGTTTGGGACAGCAAAACACGAAGTGCACTGAGGAGGCGACTAAAGAGATTATCTTTTCCCACGAGAACTACTGGGGCCAACATATGGAAGCTTGCTGATTTGCAATAAAAGGCATAATGCTTCAGTGGAATACACTCTTCTGCCCTATCACCGAGTGTCTCAGGGAACAGAATCTTCTTTAGCCCTGTGAGGCCTCAGCCATGAATAAGTATGCAACTAGGCATTTTAAAAGGAAAGTGCAATCTTCTTGCTGTATCTTACACTACACTTCAGATGCCATGGAAGGCGGGTTACTCAATGATCACTGCAGCACCCAAACAATAACTGTCATATTTATCTATGAAGAATACAGTCAGATTTAATTAACTCTATTGATACTAAAACTGACAGTGCAATTGAACACTGCCCGTCGTGTCGATGCTACGTCACAGCGTCGACGCGATGGCCTTAGCACCGATGCGGGGGCGCTGATCAGCACCCCCGCGTCAGCGCTAGAGCAAGCCTCCTTCGCGTCGGCTGAAGCCAGCCAGCGCGAGGGAGGCTCTGTGTCCATACGGACACGGAATTGGCTGGAGGGGGGAGGCTGGGGGCGGGACATGGGTGGGGTTGGGATTCGGCCAAAAGGCCTCCCCGAGCAGCACTAGGATATGGCGCAGGCCCGTTGGCCTCACCATTCCAGCGCTCTGAGTCCTCTTCCAGTTTCAGTTATATTGGCCATGTAAGGAATCTGACACTGCCTCTTGATCCTGATTCTGAATCACATTTCACAAGAAATTAGAAATATGAAAGAATAGTGGCTTTTATGGCATACTTGTATCTCAATCAGTAAAATGATCATACCATCTATGTTCCAGTTCTTATATCAGAATACAAGCTGATTCCAGAGGCGGAGGAAGGGTGTAGCCCGGGGTGGTGCGAGCCATGGGCGCCGGCAGCAGCAAGGCAGTGGGGTGCCATTGCACGGAGTCCGTGGAGTAACCCGCATGCTGTCTGACCCACCCACCCTCCCTCGCGTCCATTCCGCTCCAAAATGGAGCTATTCTGGGCGAAGGGAGGTGTGGCTGGGCGACGCAGGGGGGCGGGGTGACGTGCTGGGGGCGCGGTTTCGTTACCCTGCCATGGGCGCACTCGGGGCTCCGTTCATCCCTGAAGCTGATACAATGCAGAAGCCATCTAAAAAGGGAGCGTTGACAGTCTCAGTGTTATGTGCCATTTTTGTACAGTGCAACTGCTATGGATGTCTTATTGGATTATTGCTGATAAAGGACATCCAGGATTACTATTTAAAACAAAAACATGTAACAGTTCAATTGGTAGATATACTCTGGATTAATAAAGCACATAGACATAATGTTATTAAACAGAAAATTATCCTTGTGAAATCCAATCAAGGTCTAGGACAAATATAGAAACATTCTTACCCTCCAGGGCCTCCTTGTGAGCTTATCATATATAGATTGAGTGCTAGGACATCTGCTGAAGTGGAGATATTTAAAGATAGAGTAGGAAGAGAATTCAACAGGCTTAAGGCTTTTGTAATTGATGGAGTTCTTGGGACTAGGGAAGAGGTCAGAGCAATCAGCATAAATTGGGCTCTGCCATGGTTCCAACATCTATAAATCAGGCATCACATCAGCATCATAGACTAGGATCTTATTTGACTCTCCATAAATTCACAGAATGAGAAGTTTGGGTTGAAAATGAGACTTTGAGAGTACAAGGTATACTTTCACTAGTTTGCAACTGATTAATAAACACTGCTCAGGCCCAGGATTATTATAGATTTGCTTGGAAGAGAGATATAAGAATCTACAAGAACAGGATTGGGTCAGGATCCAATCTGATACTAAAGATTCTACAATCTCCCTTTCTCTGAAGCAAATACACCTTAAAGTAGCATGTAGATGGATTTTGTTTCCTGTATAACTGAGCACAATCTTTAAATTGAATGATGTGTATGTTGGATCTTTAAAGTGACTCATGCAGATTCATTTCATCTTCTGTGCACTTGTCAAAAAGTACAAGAGTTTTGAAATGTCATCAGGAATCCAATTTTTCAGATATTGGTATCAGATTAAAATTGTCTCCCGTGTATTTTATATTAAACAAAACATTTTATTTATGGTTTTTATACACCCAGTATTTACATATACTATTTTATACAAGCTTGCTCATTCGAGACAAAGGGTTGTATACTGAGGAAGTTAGGATTCCAACTTCTGTACAGCAGAAGGGTTTACAACAATGGATGCAAATTCTACAGCGGAGCACACTGTCAGTGGCCATTTTCTGAGCACTGCCAAAAGAGGGTTTGATCAAGGAGGAGACAAAACCAGGCAGGGAGATGGAGAAACTGGGACAAGGAGGCGGTGGGAGTGGGTGGATCCAACAGCAACGGTGCGTGCCAGATCCGATCCCCTCTTTTTGCAAGCCTCCCTGCCCCTTTCTTCTCCTCAGACTTCTGCCAGATACAGAACTGGTGCAGGCCAAAGGAGACCCACTGCAGAGCGGGAGGCTATGGAGGAGTAAAGAGAAATAATTTCCTTTTCTCCTCTGAAGTGTACTGACCCTCTTGCTGGATATAGCACATGCCTTTTTGGTATGGCTGCATCAGCAGCGGGAGCAGGGCAATGACAGGATTAAGTTCTTCTAACTTCCACTGACATTAACAGGACTGCAATTAATCGTGGCTAGGGGTGTTTTTTCTTACAGCGCAATCCTAAGTACCGCTGACATAGTAAGGCCAACAAAGCAGGGCCATGTCCTAAGATCAGCAGGAAGCAGCAGCAGCTCAGCACAGGGCAAGGAGAGGTTTTGCGCTTGCACCTGGGTAAGCCCCAGCCAGCCCTATGGGGCTGCTCACACCTGTGCCTTCTATTTTGCAGGTGAACCTGCACAGCAGCGGCCTGAATTAGGGCCGCCCTGGCTGGGGACGGGGTTTAGGATATGGCACTACACCTGTTATGCGTCACCACGCCCATTACCGCCCAGTGTACCACCCCATTATGCCCCGGCACACCCTCAGAAAGGCCCTGCACCAACTGAGCACTACCAACGCTTGACCGGTACAAGGCCGGCACTGCTGATGGGTGCAGCAGCACCCATGCGCCTATGCTGCTGCTTGCACCAGTCCAGGGCACAACTAGACGGCGCAGATGCACTTGACAGCACGTTTGCGACAGCACTGGACCGTTGCAAGAGCGTAGCACCAGCGCAACGCAGGTATAGGATTGCGCTCTTAGTTAAAACGTATAAAAACACAAAACACCACCTTTTTGGTGTGAAAATATTTGAATAAAAACACAAAATAGTACTTTTGCTGTTTAAGGTATTTTCCAAAAATTAAAATACACTACTTTACCAATTAGAAATAACAGTGTGGCTGCATCTACTGACACTACGAGCACAATCCTAACCTGAAATTAAGCCAGCACAGTTATAGGGCCCAATCCTAATCTAGAGTTAGGCCGGCACAAGTAAGGCCAGCAAAGTTTGGCTGGCACGAGGGCCACTGTAAAGTGTATCTGGACCACTCTCAGAGTCAGGGAGGATGGTGCACATCTGTGTGCTGGCCTCTCTGACTCAGAGAGTGATCCAAACATACCTTGCGGTATACCTTGTGCCTGCCAAGCTTTGCTGGCCTAACTTGTGCCGGCCTAACTCTAGATTAAGATTGGGCCGTATATCACCTACCTAGTACACTTTTAAAGCATTTAAAATTAATAAAAATAAAAACTTAGAATAAAAACACATTACACCGCTTTCTGCCTTTCAAAGCATGCAATCTAAAAAAAAACCCACAATTTTCAAAAAACTCTAGTCAGGACTAACTTGTCCAATTGACTTGTCAGGACTGACTTTTTCAGATATAAACAAAGGACTGGCAATTCATGCAACATGTGAGAAATGAACTTCCCCCACACTATACCGAAAAAAATCAGGTATTTCTATAGCTGTGGAGCAGAATATTTTGAATTTTACCGTTTCCAAATAGTGTTTCTGCCCAGTCCTAGTCACCATCATTGGCTCCAATGCAGCCGCATTGCTGGAGCATGCTCTACCCAGTGGGGGAGGGACAATAGGAGGTCTGCCAGAGTTGATTAAAAATATTTTTACTTACATCTGTGTGGGCTCCCCTGATGACCTATAGGCCTCAAATCCACGCTGGCTATATAGCTGACATAAGTCTGAGGAGAGAAAGGGGGCAGGGTGGGCCCAAAAAATGGGGGATAGGATCTGGTAAGCATGCTTGCCTCTGAGATCCCATTCCTCCAACCAGCACCCAACCCCCTGGAATGCCCCCAAATCTCCTGTCCCTCTCACTGCCAACTTGCCAGTGCCTGCCAAGCCGTTCAGAGCTGCTGCTGTGCATGCCATACCTCTCACTGTTCGCAGAAGCACTCTGGCAGCACATGACAGGGACCCAGCTTTCATACCACCGTGAAGGAACTTGCACTGCTGGAACAGTTGTTCCAGCAGCACACCTCAATAGGATTGGTATGGGGCCTTTTGAGTTGCTTTGAGAAATTTTTAAAAAGATAGAACCAGGCAAGAATCCTAAAAGCAGGATCACCAGAGGCAAGGACAAGTTCAAGCCTGACCATAGGAGAGCCCCTGAGGATAAATGACTGTTTTTCACTCGCTCTGGAAAAAGAAATGCACTTGGCTTTGCAGCCATGTTGCAGGAGGCCCACTGTCTCTGGCCTCCACCAACAGAGAGTCATAGGAGATGCAATGCACCTCTCTCCACACAGAACACAGGAGCACACTGCGGCAGGCGTGTTGCATAAGGTCTGCCCGGCTTGATATTGGGCTCTCTCGTATCTTGAAATTGTGAACAAGATTTGCACATTTTCTTTTCTGTCATTTGAAGTGAATTAGTTTCTATGTAGTGCTTATTTCTGACTATCATCTGCTTAAAAACCATTTTCTATCAATGATGCGTTAGAGCAATATTGATAGAAATGCAATCTCTAGCACATCATTGGTAGAAATTTAATTGTCACTTCCTGCTTAATGATGTCATCTCCTGCCCTCAGCAGGTATCGTGACTGCTGTTCAGCCCACTATATGAAATGACAACCCCCGAACTACAATATACTACACACACACACACACACACACACACACACACACACACACACACACAC
>JAJKFI010014933.1:0-24590 GCA_029204185.1 Lerista edwardsae
CACACACACACACACACACACACACACACACACACACACACACACACCTCACCTCCTTCCATCCTCTATACTATAGCATAATACAAGAGAACTGGGGAAAGGAGTAGAGGAAGCCTGCCCACCCGCCCCCATGCTGAGCCCGAGCAGACTTTGTGAGAAAGCTCCTCCATCTGCAGCCCAGCCTGGTGGGAGTCAATTAATTCTGAATAACCTAAACCGACAGAGGTATTTGCATTCACAACCTGACTGATGACCGTATAAAATTGATTTATGAATTGAAGTGCTTCTCCACCCCTTATCCCCGATTCAGGCCATAATTGATTATATGTGCTGCACCAAAATTAAAGAGAAGAAAAAATTTAAAAAAAAAGAAAAGATAAAAGAAAGGCCCCACAGGCATTGCCCTGTATTCTCAGGGTTCTCCAGGATTAGCTGTTCTATTCATCACTTATCTTTTTTTTTTTTTTAAAGATGCTTCCCATCCCCACTATTGCTGGCCAACCTTGGCTTCGTGAGTGGCCTCCCACTTTAAGGTGCAACTCCATACAAAATAAGAATTAAAGGGATGGCCTGATGCAATGGTAAGTGCCCTTTTACTGGTTTCCATGCTGGGAATCTTAAAATATTATAGGCATATAGCAGTTTTGGTGTGTATCAGAAGAGACACCTATCTCCCTTCAAAGTCCTACAGTTTCAGCATGTAATATTTAGAGTAAAGCATCAGGGACTGTATGAACAAGACATTACCCGAGTCAGAAGGCTCCTTCTTGAACTACTACTAGGCTAGGAAAATAACCCACAAGAAGGCAGTGTTTTCAGCAGTAACTGTGGTAGCGGATCTTCATTGTATGTATCTCTTACATTTAAGCTTACTGGTATATAAAAATGGTCACAGACCCCTTGCATACTGTAGGCCTTTGGCTCCACTGTTTTCAGTTTAACCTTTATACCAGCGATTTTCAACCTTTTTCATATCATGGCACACTGACAAGGCACTAAAATTGTCAAGGCACACCATCAGTTTTTTGACAGTTGACAAGGCTCACATCCTCCATCACATAGCACATAGCACAGTGGTTGCAAATCGATTCCCCGTACCCATATATACACATACCTGCCAATAACACTTCACACATTTGATGAAGTGGACTGTAGTCCACAAAGGCTATATTTTTATTAGTCATTAAAGTGCCACAAGGCTCTTTTGCCTTGGCCTGCATAAACTCCTACTGCACATCAGCATATGAGATCACGCAACACTTTCAAACCAAAGTGAAAAATAGCCTCCAGTCTCTTTTTATGCCACATGAACTGGCTCAAGACAGTACAGATGTAGCAAAGCACGTAATAGGGTATGGAAGTTTGGCCCACGCACAGCACTGTCGTTCATTATATAGTATCATGTTTTAGTAGGGATGTGCCAAAGCAGTGCTGTTCAAACAGCAGAAAAAACACAGTGATCTTGTTCATACGAACAGCAGACGAGGTGGCAAAACTGATCCTGGACTGTACCATTTCAGTCTACAAGGTGTGGGTGTGTGGGTGTGGGTGTGCACGCGCACATGAGCCAAAGTAATAATTCAAGGTTAAATTAGAATGCTGATTTTAGTTGATTTTCTATACTAAATTTTTTTCTTTTCAATAATGTGATTGGCCCCCCCCCCATCTGCAGTTTGAAGTGAACTAGTCCAGGAACTGTTTCACCTATCTGACATCTGCTCTTTATAAGAACAAGGCCCTGGGCTGTATTGTTTTGCTGACTTTCAGATGCCGTCATAGTTGACATGGAAGATCAGCTGCTACCTACATCACATTAAGTTTACTGTAAAAGTCAACACACAAGGAGAGAACCAAGATGAGAAGGGAAGGGGTAAAGTTACCAGATGTGAGAAAGGACAGGGTTCCTTTCCCTTTAATAGTAACCTAGAACAGCAGTTCCCAAACTGTGCGTCTGTTGCGCACCATGGGTTACAACCCAGTTTTTGTAACCACAAAAAAGTTTTTGTAGGTCACAAAACTGACAAGGCAGATTAGGCTATGTGCATCAAGGGTGGAACAACCTGAAATTTTGGGGAGCACTGCTGCCCGATCACCATTATAGCTACAGAGGCTTTAGTAGCTGGTAAGGTGAAACTTTTTTTAAGGTGAGTCCCGATGCTAAAAAGTTTGGGAACCACAGCCCTAGAAAAAAGAATTTCAGTACATGCAGCTTTTCTCACCCTTACAAGAGAGCAACCCATGTCTGCTGAAATTCTCTCTTCTGCATAGCTTCCGTTCCTCATGTCTTAACTAAACTTCATGAATTGCTTGTTGCCATATTGCAAGCTGTGAAACCAGTTGCATATTGCAAGGTGGGGATTTAGTGGTGTGTTCAAATATAGGATGTATTCTACAAATGTTCATCCATTTGATGTCTGACCTTGTTTGTGAACAATTGTTTTGCATCTATAGAAATGTCATGCAGGTTTATTTTCTGCAATGTAGAGTCTTCTAGTGATGAATACCAATTAGTAACTGGGTGCCTCTGCTAACCCTTGAGAGCATAGACCTGTGGGACTCATGACTCCTGATGTTATAGATCAGTGATTCTCAAACCTTTTACCACTGGGACCCAATTTTTGGAATGACAGTCTGTCTAGAACCCAACGGAAGTGATGTCACGGCTTGAAGTGCTGTCATTATGATGCCAGAACCTGCTGCTTTCCTGAGAAGGCAGCAATAAGTTGGATTATTTCTCAACCATTTTCCAATAGCAAAGTGAATCAGAAAGAAAAAAAGGCCCATTTAAAACCTTGACACAGGGGCATAGCTTGCATTGCCTGCACCTAGGTGCGTCTGTTTCTTTCCCGGCTTGGGAAGCAAATGGAAGCGCCTAGCACTTTGCACACTTGCTAACGTGGCCCGGACATTTTAGTTCGGGCTGTGCCAGTGATCACGCAAGGTGCCAGGTGCCCCCAAACTGGGAAGCAGATGGTGGCACCTGGTGCCTCACGTCGTGATCACTGGCATAGCCTGAACTAAAACGTCTGGGCCGCGTCAGCAAGTGTGCGAGGCATGCCTCCCTCAGCTTCAATTGAAGCCAGGGAGACTTGCTGAAGCCCCGCCTCTGGGGCGGTAGAGCCCCGCCTCCAGGGGGAACGCAGGCATTCTCTTTGGAGGTGGGGCTCTACTTGCCTTGGTGCGCCTCTCCCAGCTTCAACTGAAGCCAGGGAGATGTGCTGAAGCCCCTCCTGAATTGCCTCTTCAGGGCTTCAGCACGTCTCCCTGTCTTCAATTGAAGCTGGGGCAGATGCGCCGAGGCTGGTAGAACTCCACCTCCAAGGAGAACGCCTGGGGATGGGCGCTGCTGGCCTCAATTCTTAGGGGCACAAATGTTTGCGCCCCTAAGAATTTTGTGCTCAGGACGATGACCCCCAAGGCCCCCCCCACGCAATGCCACTGCCTTGACACAAGCAAAACAACCCCACAGCCCTCCCTCTTTCCAGTATCCTGTCTTTACCTCTCCCTTTCTAACATCCCATCGTCACATATTTTCAATATGGCTGCTCTAGGTGCTTTGTGACCCAGCTGAAATTGGCTCTCGACCCATTGGTAGGTCCCGACCCACAGTTTGGGAACCACCGTTGTAGATGAAAGCACCTCTTTTCTGTCTGAACACCTTAGAGGCCAGCCTATTTTGGGGTATTTGGGGTAGTTCTGCATTTCTGTAAGTGAACCAGCTCTTTTCCTGGTATGAGGGACCACAACAGAGAGGTGCACCTGCGTGTGATTTGTGAGAATAAGATCACCATCTCTCTCTTTTGAAAAAAGCAGGTTTATTTTTTGAATGAGTAACTTATCTCAGTATATTTTATTCTCATATACCTCAAAGAATCTTCTGCCCTTGTTCAATGAGAGTAAAATGAAACTGCAGGCCAAAACCAGTCTTTCCAAAGGGGGAACTATTCACTGAAATAACTATGGTAACAGCAAGGCAACATTTGTGTCCCTGCTCCCCAGCCCAAATCTCAGTTATTATTTTTAAATATCTGATGGGAAAGGGTTGTTCTCTGGAGGGGCTGTTCAACCAGTGAGGTCTATTAGAAAATTACCCTCAGAAGTGTCAGCAGAATCGTCTGTATTAAAGGCTGTTTTGAACTGGAGAGAGTGAGTGTGCGGGGAGGGGGTGCAGGGAGAGAAACTAGCGAGAGCTGTTTTCTTCAGATTTCACAAACTTTAAATGGAAATTCCATCTGTTTCTTCCTTAGGGTGCCAATGTCCCACACAGAGACACTACGGGTGAGGGACAAGGAGTGTGCATCATGTATTGTTCCTTAATTTTAGCGAATAAAGTTTCCCAGAAATCATTTGCCTCTTAGTCCTCACGTCCCCTATCTCTGTAACAAAACTACCAAAAAAAAGTTTAAAAGACATTCTTTATTTCCCCCACAGCTGCCCTCTGAGCTCCCCTCCCTCCTCCTTGCTCCAGTGCATGCTGGGTAAGGCCGTGTATTCTTAGACTCCCAATGGCCCCCATTACTGTCAATTAGTTACGGAATGCTACTGGGATTCATGCCTGACAGCTCCGGCAAAGCAGGAGAAATGGGCTCAGTAGGGAGCAAGGGGCCTGCTTTTTTTCTTCCAGAAGAAATACCTTTCTCAGCAAGGCTTTTTAATGGCCTCCCCTGCCCCCCATCTACACACATCCATACATATGTGTGTGCGTGCATGCATATTGTGCCGGATTGTGAGAATTCTTAGTACAGGAACTCTGAGAAAGCTGACCTGCTGAAATAGGAGTTCTTTAAAGCACGGTATTTTCTATTCTGTGGCCACCCCGGTTAGGAGCTCTTGTTACAAATACATCATCCTCAACTACCTGGGTGTATAACGTTTCTCTCTTTCAGCTTCCGTGCCTCTTTTGCAAAGAAAAGGACAGAAAGAATGATCTGTGACAAGTGATCTGGGGGTGGAAAGTTTTGTGGTACTGACTCTAGCACACCTCTCTTGCAGATCTGCACACTCTTTGGGGCCTTTCCGTTCCTCAGGCTGCAGTCCTGTGTATATTTTCCTGCTGAACACAGTGGGACCTATTCCTGAGTAAACATGCATAGAACTGCACTGTAACCATGCAAATCCAAAGCCTTGCTGAAGTCTTGATGGCGCATCCGGCTTTCTATAGCTGGCATTTAAATACATCTTGTAGCTTTATTTATTTTGCATGTGAACAGCCAGTGTGGGCACCAGCTTGCTGCATGGCAACCGTTTCCCCCCAATGGTACATTGGGTACTACCACAGTCACTGGTACTGAGGGTTGGCCCTGCCCAAGTGGGCTTTCTAAGGGGTGTAGATGTATATCTGGGAACAGCTTCCTGCCTTGTGTCATTCTATTCTCTCTAATTTTTTTTACAAAATACAACCGCTCTTACATAATATACTGCTACTGTATACAGTCAGTCTTCATTGTCCAGTAGGATTAAGGTAAAAGTTTCCCCATGACCGAAGTCTAGTCGTGACCGACTGTAGGGGGCGGTGCTCATCTCTGTTTCTAAGCCTGTAGAGCCGGCTTTTGTTCGGCAAACAGACGAGCTTCTGTGGTCATGTGGCCAGCATGACTATACGCCATAGCGCACAGGATGCCATTACTTTCCTACCGAAGTGGTACCTATTTATCTACTCACATTTTTACGTGCTTTCAAACTGCTTTCGAAATCCAGTAGGATTAGCTTCCTATAAATCCTTGCAGACCGTGACTTGCAGATAATGAACCATTTGCAGATAATGGGGCACCTTATCTGCTATCAGAAGAATCCAGCAGGGTCCTTCAAGAAGCCAGCAGAGTGCAGCAGGAAGTGCCAAAAGATCTCTGAATGCTGCGGAGATCTTCCAGAGGCTGCAGGGAACTTCAGAATGGCATTTGTAACCAGCATGGACCCCTTAAACAAGGCCAGCAGATGCTTCTGCCTGACATTTTAAAGGGGTCAGGGCTGGTCGCAGGTGCCATTCTAAACGTTCCTGAAGTCTTTGGAAGGTCTCTGCATAGCGGATAATGAAGACAGAAGTGCAGATAACTAGCTAAGTATCAATTCTGCCCCTCGCAGATGGTGAGTATGCATATAAAGAGGACTGTTTGTATTTTGTTTGAACCTTGAAAGAGTTGTTCAGACACATGCCCCATCTCCTCTTTTGGCAGGAATTTGCAGAGCCTTCCTCTGTAAATTCGCATCCCATGTATTGGGAGCATTATTTTGGCCAAAGAAAGTTACCTAGGTGCTGGTTTCAGCTGTCTAACATCTACATAATTTGTATCTTGTATTTTGGGAATGGACCTGCATCACAAATGTAGGCCAGTTTAACTCGGTTAACACCCCCCCCCCTCCATCCTTGTAAGTTTAGGGATATGATAAGGACAGTAGGTGCTAAGCACTAAGTTAGTGCTTAGTTCTTACACTCTCACAAAACAACAGTAACTAAAGACCAAACCATACAGGACGCAAGGGATTTTAAAAATAAAACAAAAACGCAGATGCAGGGGCTACCGTTTTGATCAGAAAAGTGACTCTGTGTATGTTTAATACTTTCCCTTATCTACTTCCCCACGGCAGCTATTAAGTCCCAAAAGGGAAGCATGCAGGTACATATCTGTATTTTTTCCATCCACAAGTCCAATCATTTTGAAGAGCGGTGAAATTAAACACCTCTCCCCCAACACTGGTGCCCTGATGCAATTCAAAGCTGTTTTGCCCCTGTTTAACATTTTACAAATGTGGGGTGATCTAATCACAGATCTCCTGCATCAGATGCAGTTTGGCCCTGACATTTTTTGAGGAGAATCATGACAAATGTCAGAACTGTTAATGTGCATGATGTTTCAGTTTCACGACTCACCAACAATCAGGTTGCGATCTACGGGTGAGTCCTCCTGACCCACAGTTCGGGAAACTGGTATCCTCGGATAACTGAAACTGTGGATACCGAATCAGTCAATATTAGGGCACACCTGTACATCATTATTCCAAAGGACAACCACTCTCTCTGCTTTTGACTGACAAAACCAGGCACAAATTCCCAAATGCTTCTTGATTGTGTAAAAGTTCCCACTCAGCTTTCTTTGTGCAGTATTGGGTTATCCTTTTCTTTACAAGACAATCAATTAATTAGCCCTGCCCTGGCTATTCTAAAGCTGATATTAATTTGCTATCCATCAATATAGTTTTACAGGATCTGGCAGGAATTATCAGAACTAAAATTATGCTATGAATTTAGGAGGTTCTTCCCACCTTGTCTTCTCTCCAGGGTTGTAAAGAATTGAAAATTAGTTTTAAACCATTAAGTGAAATATTTTTCTAGCAGAAGCTGTTGAAAGATGAAAAACTCACTCTGTCTCTAATAGGATCCCCATATCACATTATTCTCCTTTACGCTGCAATCCTATCTACACATACCTGGGAGTCAGTCCCATTAACTATAATGGGATTTATTTCTGAGTAGACATGCATAAACCTGGGCTTTGAGTGTGTGATCGTCCCAGATAATATTTATTTTGAAAAAATGCATGCATTCTCACATAAAATTATTTAAGCCTACTTTCAAATCAAGTGCCTAAACTGATTTGCAAATTATTATTTAAAAAAAATGTAAGGAGTTTCTAGACATGTGTTTAACTGGGAGGGTGCTGGTGACAAATACAACACTCATACAGCCACACTGTTGACTGCACTGATATCAACTTTTCCATAGTGGGGAAATTTGCTGCTAAACTACATTTCTTGCTGCTATAAGAAACACCGTTACCCTGACTTCTTTTGTTGTGTGGAAAATGGCACCTACTGTCATGGCAGCAACTATAGATCTGATGCATTCACTGCCAAACATTAGGGAGCAGATTCTGTTTGTCCTGACAGGATTCTTACATCTTTCCAGGATTGAGCTGTTGGAGGGGGAGGGATTTATGACAGCAGAAGTGGCTTCTGCTGTCGTAAAATGGCTGCCAATGGAGCGATCACACAGCAGTCCATTGGTTGCCATTTTGGGAGTGCTGCCAGAAGAGGCGGTGATATTCTGTGTCCATTGCCAGTTTTAGCCATGCCCACTGGACCAGGAAAGGCTATAGAAACACATCAACGCACCACACAAACATTCTTTCCCCTTACCCTTTGGAGCCATTTTGGGTGGCTAGAGTAAAATGGAGGGGATTCTTCCATTTTGCTCCAGCCACCTGGAATGGCTCCGAGGAGGAGAGGCCACTTGTACGGCAGGTTGAAGACTGTAGAAAACCTAATGCTCTGACCCCCTCTGGCTACGCTAATGGTGGGATGGGTAGGGAGGAGGCAAAACTGAGCAGCGATGGGGGAGGAATGGAGCGGGAAGCTGTGGAAGAGGGTGGATCTTGTGGCAAAGGTGTGCACCGGATTCTGTCCCCTCTTTTATCAGCCTCTCTGCCCCTTTTTTCTCCTTGGACTTGCGCCAGCTACAAAGCTGTCACAAGTTGGAGGACACCCATTGCAGAGTGGGAGGCTTATGGAAGGCTATGGTGAAATAATTCCACTTTCCTCTCCAAATCCTCCTGATCTGCTGTATCCCTACTAGATATAGTGCCTTTATTTTTGATGCATCTGAAGGTAAGGGTGCAATCCAATCCAATCCAACTTTCCAGCACTGACATAGCTGTGCTAGTGGGACATGTGCTGCATCCTGCAGTTGGAGGGCAGTCACAGAGGCCTCCTCAAGCTAAGGGAATATTTGTTCCCTTACCTCAAAGCTGCATTGCCCTTATGCCAATGCTGGAAAGTTGGTTAGGATTGCGCCCTGAATTGCCCAGGGGTAGGGGTAGGATTGGGCTCTAACAGTTACATTACTGAAAGAAATTCAGAGATCAAACTTTTCCCAACACGGTGACGCAATAACGAGGAAACATCATCTGTTGAATTTCTACCTGCCATACAACACAAAGGCAGCAAGCAATGACATAAAGGTTCACTCTCTGTTTCACAGCTGAACGTCTCTCTCCCACTTTGGGGCAATAAACTAACAGCAAGCAATGAAGAGGGAAGAATATATTCACAAGGTTCTTGCTTGAGATGTGTCTTACTAAAAATCAAATATTTGGGGGAGTTTCTCTGTCTAAAGAAGGAACAAGAAGATGAATTGCTTATCTCCCAGCATGTTTGTGAAGGGGGGGGGGCAGAGAGAATGACACAGTAGTCACATGATTTCTAAACCCCTGAAACAAAGTTGACAGGAATGTCATGGCATGAAAAGGCAAAATGGCCACTTTAATTAACTCCTTTTCACCCGTCTAGAACAGAAGCCGAGCACTTCTTTTCTCAATCCCATTAGAACCCCCTCTCCCTCTTACCAGAGGTTCCTTTAAAAAGGATAGGATAAGGGACTTTTATAGCTGATTATAAATATATCACTCCCGGGGTCAAGGGCCCTTGCTCTCCCTGCTTTTGGGACAGGGGTGGGTAATTAATTGCCTGGGACTGCCGGCTGCAAACACAGCCGGCAAATTGTAGGAGAGTAGGAGAGGGGTATGGAAGATATTATTTAGCGTGAAATGTTCCCACAGCAGCAGTGTCAATTCTCCAGTGCCATTAGCACGTGACGTAGTGTGAAATGTGCAGGCAACCTACTGTGCTTCCCCCCCCCCCAAAAGCAGGAGTGTAACTAACATGTGTGTCCCTATCATACATCAAGCTTTGTTTCTGTGTGTGGACTAATGCCAAGAACAGGCGGGAAGGAAGGGGGCCCCAGAGAGGATGAATTTAATCTTCTAGGGAGAAATTCTTCTTTCTCTTTTCAGTGGCCAATAATATCAATCCCTTTGGGACAACCATCTGTTTTAATGGCTGTTGAGGTGATAAATTAAGGTGATGACACAGATATCACATGTTTGACACTGATGATGATGAAATTCGATATTCCTTGTAACTTTTGTACTTGGTTTTGAGGAACTCCCAAACCTAGTTGTTGTGGCATGAGGTAAATCAAGCATCTTTTGTTCAATGTTTCTCATTCTTAACTCCCTTTCTGCCCTTCGCCCCAGGACTGTTTTTTTTTTTTAACAGATCCATGAGGTGCTTGGCCCTGATATTTGGCCTTTATTATAACTCTTTTAACTTGTTGAGATAATCAAGTTAATTTGTCACCTGATATTAAAAAAAAAAAAGTGTTGTCATGTTGACTTCAGAAAACAAAAGTGGGCAGCAGTTTTACCTGTACAACCTCTGGTGGAAGACTGCCACCATAGGGGAAGCCTATGCATTTCTACATGCACTTCTATTATAGGAGCATATAAGTGGAGAGACTGAGCCTAGTTTGAACCTCTGCCAACAACTCATTAGGGGCCCAATCCTAAGCTTCCCTAGTGCCCAGGGCTCCAGCAGAACCAAAATGGCTACTGATGGATCTGTGTCCGTCATGGAAGTGACCAAAGGTCTTCTTGGTGAAAGGGAACAAATGTTCCCGTTACCCCTTGTCAACCTCTAGCAGCACCAAAGGGTCTACTCAAATCTGCGCCTGACTTTGAGCAGACACAGAACTGAGAAGACCTATGTATCGCTCCTTGGCTCAGAGGAGGGGGGTTAGGAGGATTTGGGGGCAGTCTCAGTTGCTGTTCCCAGTCCCCTCCCGTTGCCGATCTCCCCTCAGACCACCCTCCTTCTGCCTAGTTCTGCCCCTTCTCCACCTTCCCTGCTTGAGAGAGTTAGAACAGATAAAATAATTTTTTACCCAGTGGGTAATTAATTTTACCCAGGGTGGAACTCCTTGCCACAGGTGATGGTGATGGGCATATGGCCTAGGTGCCTTTAAAAGGGGATTGGACAGATTTCTGGAGGAAAGGCCCATTGCAGGCTACAGGCCATGATGGGTGGTGCTCCTTATTTTACAAACAAGCTACCTCAGAACGCATGGGAGAGACAATGAGATGCAAGTGTCTTGTGAGCTCCCTGAAGCATCTAGTGCACCACTGTGAGACACAGGAAGCTGGACTAGATGGCCCTGAGCTAGCAGGGCTTTTCCTATATTCTCCCCTCGCCTCGAAAAGCCTCACCACTGACCGGCAGTGATACTTACCACTCAGTGCTCCCATTGAGCATCTCCTGGTGCTGAGGCCCATAGCCAACTGCTGCTGGCCACAGTGTCACTCCCACACTTCACAGCACACTTTACAACACCCCGAGTCAGTGGTGAATATAGTGTGCGTGAGGGTAGCCGTTGGCGGTAGACTCAGGCAGCCATTACCTGAGACAAGCCACTTTCTCTCAGCTCCAACTCCCCAGCCGCAGAGGAAGGTGATGGCATCGATGATTTTTTGTAGGAACAACATTGAGGTAATACAGGTGTAGCACTTTACACACTCAGGAAGTCTCTTCAAATGTTCAGTATTATATGATTATTCTGGGTTCCACGTCACTCTCCATTAGAAAGTACACTAACTCCTTTCATTTTGCCTGACCTCCTGGATCAAGACTTGGTCCAATAAAGTATATCATTCTACCAATTAATGTCAACCTGTTTCAAACATACAATCGAAGTATTCTTTCAGCACAACATTGACCCAAACCAGTTAAACCCATGGGCTAAATCTAGGGCTTATTTTAGCGATTGGTGTGCCATCTGAAACCACTCACCCCCCTGACAAACGAGAGTGCTGGACAGACTTTATTTTTCAAACTGAATGGAAAGCAATGCTTCAGAGGCAATCCCTATTTCAACAGGAGTGATGTTGGGAATGAAAAGAGCATGGAAGAGAAGCCCCCCCCCCTCCCCACCAATCCAGGTTCCAACTGAGGATTGTTGCTGCCTGTACAGTGTTTTTAAGACTACTCCAGTTTTAAGTACACTTCATAAATATGCATTTGGGAGCATGCGTACATTGGTCTGGTCCTGAGAGCCAATTCACACAATAATTGATAATATGGTTGGTTGCTAGTTCCTGTCAGACTGATTTGCTTATGATGAATACTGTATGAACAGAGTTGCCAAAGGGCCAGAAAAATAGCATACATGGGTAGCTTTTGCACCTTTAGATCAGTGTGAGGGGCAGATATAAGGCTTTCCAGGACATCAGATCTGGCCTGCTGATGAAGCAAGCTGAAAAAGACATTTTGAACAGTAGACTGGTGAAGGGAGGTGCTCCATGTGCACTCTGCATTTCTCTGCCACTCACCTGGCCTACCTGTATGGCCTGGGTGTCTTGGCCAAAGAGCCTGGTAGTAGTTGAGGAACATGGAGTGGCCTGGAGCAGGGGTGTCAGACTTGTTTCACAGAGTGGCCTGAATAGCATTTATTATGTCTAATGAGAGTTTAGAAATGACATCATTAAGCAGAAAGTGGCATTAAATAGACGGTGGCCAAAAATAAGCATTTTGTTCTAAGGTCATTAGCAGCAAACCTCGATATTTTCAAGATATGGGAGAGCCCAATTGTCATACAGGCCACCCTTTCAGTAGCGCTGCTTCTGCTGAGGTGATCATGGTGGCATAAGTGGCTCCTCTTCTTCCTTTAATCCTCACAACAAACCTAATGGATGAGGCTGAGCTGTAATTACATTTCAGTGTCACGGAGTTTCCTCTGATATACAGTGGCATTATTGAGGAGAGAGCTGTTCCTTATAATTCAAATTACAGTTCTATATTTTAATAACAAAGGAATATGAATCCATTCCAAGCAGGGACATAGCTAAAGAAGTGCAGGGGGTGCAATTGCACCAGGCAACAGGCTTTAGGGAGGGACAACAAGCTGAGTTTTACACTAGTGGCCAAAATTGTGAAAACATTGGCATGTATGAATAATACCATCATTTTATACGCCATTCGATGCAGAATTTAATGCAGAATGCAATGAAACAAATTGGAGTGCATTATCTTCATTCTATCAAACGTTATGGGCAAAAAAGCTAAGAAAATAAAAATACAACTATGATGTTACTTCCTGTTGTATTGGACCCCATCCTAGCTAATTCTCCATTTGGCAACAGGAACAGGCTTCTCTGCAACCAACTGACATTACAATTATTATAATATATTTATTTATTATACAATTATATTATAAAGATTTTTATCCCGCCTTTCCATTTGCAGGAGCAAATGCTCAAGGCGGCTAACAAGTCATGTAGGTATAGAAGCTGAATGCACCTTTCACTAGATGCAATGGAAGCAGATCAGAGTTTTGCTGCTGTTTAAAAGAAGAAGCAGGCGGCAGAGGGGCTGCATGTTGTTTGCTTTGGTAGGAACTGCTGTACAGATTATTGCCTTCCTGGTGCCTGAATGCTTCTCCGTAGTCCACCTGTATCTTTGGAAGTAAGCAGATATTCTCAAAATGTTCTCTTACTAAAAAGAAGCTCAGTTGCTTATTGCTTGTGGAAAGTGAAAATATGAACTACTACTGCACCGTATGATCCTGTCCCCTCTACAGCAGTTCCATTCCATCTTGTGAATCTTGTGCTTTTACAAAAACATAGTTTCAGTTTGTTCTTTGGAATGCTGGGTTCTCAAACTCACTTCAGTGCTAGGGAGCACTGGATTAGTAAGTCACTCTGGCTAACCTACTCACAGGGTTTTTGTGAGGATCAGGTATCCCACCTTGGGCTCCTTTGAAGAACTGCATAAAAATATCAAATTCCTCCTCTGTGGGTGTGCAATAACAGGAGCATTATTGTTGCCTGAAACAAGACTTCCCATCCACCCATTATATTACAAATTGAGTATCATTCATACCAATATTTTATTTTTATTTGAAGTATTTCTATGCCGCCTTTCCCATGCCAAAGCAAATGCCCAAGACGGCTTACATGGGCAGGCTAGTCTAAACCACCATTTTTTCAATGTTTTGTTTTTTACAAATATGCAGTATTCTGTGATTCACCGCATCCTCAGTTCCAGATGTAGCCTTCATAGTGTGGTTCTCTCCTCTGGCTGTGTGCCATTGAGCTTCAGCAGGCAATCGTAAGCCCAGCCTGAACAGGTCCTCAAGGTCATACTCCGTTCTTTTGCAGGCTGGCCTTCTCACACACTCCCCTGCAACTCTCACTTGCAGCTCATCAGCACCTCCATCCTGCTAGAATGGATAGAGCAGCTTGTCACAGCCTGACATTCTGCTGCCATCCAAAAACAAGACCACAGATTCCTCCGCTTAGCATCAGGCAGTTCAACCATCAGTCCACACCTCCTGCCATTAGACGGGATTGGGGTTGTGAAGGCTAGTACGTGTAGAGCAAGCAAATAAAAAATTGGGATTTTTTTAACCACCTGGAAAGCTCCCAAGTGTAAAAATGTCATTGCAGTATGAATGTGTACATTCTTCAGATAAGATTTCCAAATCCTATCTTCAACCATCAGACACTTACCCATGGGCTTTGTTCAATCCCTGAATAAGAAGCTACCCGTTCACATTATCCAAGACAAATGTACTGCTTTCCACTGGTGGAAAGCAGACTATAACCAAGTCTAACATCACACTATTTGTGTTACAGAAGGGTAAAACCACTCTAATAGGCTTGGAGCTGTGAATTATATGGAATGGAAAGTGTTGAAAAATTGTCCTGGTATGTGACCGGTTGAGGAGGAGGGATGTGGGTGGCAGTGGTGGTGGTGCAATTCTGACTGCCACCCTTAAGTTCAATTCCATCTGATCACATTGAATCCAGATAAATTCAAACCAAAGAAAACACTTGTTGACTGAACTGTTCCCCAAGTTCTTTCAAGGCAGGGTGGGTTGTTTTTTTTGTGGTTTTTTTTTGATGTTGTTAAGAATCTCCCTCTCCCCCTTTTTATTACAGGAGAGGGGGAAAGGGATGTTGGGTATTGAAGCGGGTGGGGTGGGGGGGAAGATTGCATACTTAAAGTTGAAATAAAAAACCTCCCCTCTATTGACTCCTGAATGGCAGAGATAAAGAGAACCACATGGGAATCATTGTTTGAAATGAGAGCTCCAGAGCCTGGCCTCCCCTTTCCCATTATTGTGCTATTCACCCCCCTTCCTCCCCAGGTCCTTACTCTTCCTCCCCACCCTCTGGGCCTTGCCACCCCCACCCTATTTTCCCTTGTAAGTCCCAGAATTCCTTTTTCCGAGCTTGCACAGCCTCAGGCCCCTCAATTTAGCTTGAAACTTCCATTCAGAGTCACTGGATTGGGCAAAATCCCTTATTCACCACCTCCTCCAATTTGCCCTCATCAGCTGAGCTTCAGTTCAGATCCCACAAAACAAAACACAACAAAACCCCAGCCGTATAATTGATGGATCTTGCAGAAGGACTCCCTCCCTGCCTGCCTCTCTCCCTCCCTGCTGTTGCTCCTTCTATTTTCAGTCTCTTCCCTCCTTCCTCTATTTTTTTGTGTGGAAGGGGGGAGACCCTTGAGTTAACAAGTGTGCACTCCAAATACGGTGCCTCCCACCCCCACCCCGATTTATTACTCTTTTACATCTCGCTGGTAAGACTTTGGTCATGTGCAGTCAACTCTCTTGACACCTGGCTGCCTTCCATGTGCCAAAGGGAAGCGCTGCCGGCTGCTCAGGGGACCCAAGGAGTGCAAAGCAGCCTTGTGGTGGGTGGTGATGAGATTGGGAGGAGGCTTTCCAAAGGCAATGGACGGGATAAGGAGGGAAATACATGGGATGGCCCAAGATAGAAGAGGACAATGCCAGCTTAGTTAAAGGACTGCATCAACATGAAATGATGCATTGCCATTCTCAGTGATTCTCACAGTGTCTTGCCAAAGCCCCTGCTCCAAACTTTCCTCCTAAATGCTATGCCCGCTTAGGCTACTTAGTCATCCAAATACAGACAGTCCTGGAAATATCTACAAACTACCAGACCCCAACACCAACAGAGAGCTCACCCCACCCAATGGCTTGCCTGTAGGCCACAGGTCTCCTCCTGGAGCTTCAGAGCAGGTGTCCTTCAATAATTGCCAGTCCTCAGTCCAATAGTCCTTTGTCAATCAGTCAAGCCAGTACATACATCAGTTCACCACAGCAGTCAGTTGTCCAGTCCAGTCCAGTACTTAGTCAAGCCAGTGGTTCAGTCCAATATGGCAGCCAAACCACCACTCTCTCCACAACTACAACCCACAGCTTCTCCTTCCTCCAGGTGCTCCTTATATCCCTGCTACAAGCTCCTAAGTGGCTGCAGCTGTGCAGCCCAGCCTCTGCTACCTCCCTGGTGTTAATCCTGCATTACTTGAACCAAGGGTCACTGTCGGCACCATCCACTGCCTCCTCGGGGTGATCTTCTGCATTTTCCACTACACACAGTTATGAGGCTCCTGGGCAAAAACAAACAAAACATAGCCTAGGATCTAACATAAGAGAATCCAGTTCTTTTGGGGCCTGATCCTATCAGGCTCAGCACAGGTGGTATGACAAATGCCATAAGGCACGTCCAACGTAAGGCATGCCCAGTGCCATCCTCACATGCCTGGAGGCTCCCCCGCAGAGCCAGTATGTTTTTCCATTGCCGGCATTGCGGTGATTATGGGCAGGCAAAGAGGACAGAACTGGGCAGAGGGAGGGGCAGAGTGGGGTGGGATCAGTGGTGACCTCCACCACCAGATCTTATCCCCCACCTTGGCCTGTGCAGCCTGACACGGGGCTGCTTGATTTTCTACTGGCAAAATAGCAAAGAGTCGAGGAGTCCTATTGCAGGAGGCAGGGCTTTCCCCGAGGGAAGGGGATGAAGATCCCCATTCACCCAGGGAGACTAGCAGAAGCTGTTTGGCTACTGCTGCACCTGTGGCACCCAGACAGCTCAGGATTGGGCTGTTGGTCATTGATTCATTCTCTGATTTCCATTGCCTCACATGTATTGAATACAGAATTCCTTTACATCTCAGGAAAGGGAGAATACATTTTGGCAAGCTAGTTTGAAGCTTTCTTGCCCAGAATCCTGCTTACACAATCCTGGACACAGTAAAGAGTCTTTTGGCACCTGAAGGACTGACAGATTTATTGTGGCCTAAACCTTCCAGAATTACAGCCAGTGGTGTCAGCCTACCGGTTCGCTGGGCAGAGTTTTCGCAGTCGCTGGGCGGGTTTCCACGGTGATCGGCAGCGTGCTCGCTGCGTTCCATTGCGTAATGGCGAAAGCCCGCCCGCTGTAGCTTTCGCCATAACGCAACGGGACGCAGCGAGCACGCTGCCAATCACCGTGGAAACCCGCCCAGCGACCGTGAAAACTCCGCCCAGCGAACCGGTAGGCTGACACCACTGATTACAGCCCGTTTCATCTGAAATATATGAAATATATACATCTGTGTATTTGGCAGGTGCTATCAGAAAAACCCAATTGTGCAGAAAGGTCTTTATGCAAATCAAGACAAGACTGTAAGCTAAGCCCTCATGAATCAACCCAAAGATCTCCCTAAACCAGAATCTGGCAGGTAGGGACATGGTGGCGCTGTGGGTTAAACTGCTGAGCTGCCGACCGAAAGGTTGGCAGTTTGAGACCACGCAATGGAGTGAGCTCCCATTGCTTGTCCCAGCTCCTGTCAACCTAGCAGTTCGAAAGCATGTAAAAATGCAAGTAGATAAATAGGTACCACTTCAGTGGAAAGGTAATGGCGTTCTGTGCACCTTGACATATAGTCATGCTGGCCACATGACCACAGAAGCTTGTCCTTGGACGAACGCCGGCTCTTTGGCTTAGAAATAGAGATGAGCACCGCCCCCTACAGTCAGTCACGACTAGACCATTCGGTCATAGGGAAACCTTTACCTTTTTATTTGGTGGGTAAAGCATGTGCCCTTGGTGTCACTTGAAGGGCAGCACCACTGCATGCCTCATGCCGGGTGTTGCGTGCAGAAGCAACTGGCAGCAAGGACGCTAAAGGCTGTAGTCGGGGTCTTCACAAGCATCCCCGGCAGAATGGTAAGAGCCATTCATGCGGAGGACAGATCGGATGGATGCTGGATCCAGCCTTCAGGCTGGAGTTTGGTGACACCTGACCTAAAGCATAAGTTATGTCATGTGATGTCATCATGTCATATGACATCATGCACATTACCACCCCAGGTACCCTGGCCACTGGCTGTTGCAGTTGTTGCGATGCAGCTGGCTGATAATAAGTACTGAAGATATAAAAAGAATATATAGTGAGAATATTCAACAGTACGTTCTCAATTACATATTGTTTGCATAAATGAAATGGTGGTTGATTTTTTCCGAGGGAGTTGAACCTGACCCATGCTATAACTCGCTTCACAAAAGACTCTGACTTTAGTCAAAATGACTCAGCAATGGGGGCGGGGGTGAGTTGCCATGGGCAGGTACTATGACTATGACAGATCGTAGGGGCAGAGACTCATGACTTGATTCGAGACTCACTGCAGTGACTCCGGCACATCCCTGATAACCAGCGCATGATTATTGTTCTCCTGCTACATGTATACTGCAAGAAAGCTTATTGCTTATTGATAGATTATCTATCTATCTATCTATTGCCCATAGCATTCACTTTTTGTGAATAAGCAATCCATCAGTTTTTAAGGTTGCAATCCTAACCTGGGGTTAAGCCAACAGAGTTTGGCCAGCAAAGTTTGGCCGGCACAAGGGAAATGGTAAAGTATGTTTGGACCACTCTCGGAGTCAGAGAGGCCAGCACACAGCCATCCCCCCTGACTCCAAGAGTGGTGTAAATGTGCTTTACGGTGCCCCTTGTGCTGGCCAAACTTTGCTGGCCTAACTGTGCCAGCCAAACTCCAGGTTAGGATTGTGCTCTAAATGTTTTTCTCATTTCAAGTATGTAAACATTTCCAATATAAAGAATAAGTAAACAAAACAAAACCTGTCTCTTTTTAAAGGAATTCTATTGTTTCTACAGTATGACCATTTGTAAAGCATCATGCAATATTAACATTTCTCCATCATGATGAACAATCCCTGCTTCCACTCAGGTTCTTGGCTTATGTGGCTTCCCACCAATTAATGATCTCAGCTCACACAACCATGCGCTCCTCTCTCTGTTGGCCAGCTTGATCCTCCTGTCATCCAACTCAGTCGCTTGTAGACAAACTCCAAGTGTGCCTTGGAATGCAAGAGACTACTTACTGTAGATCTGCACTTTTTTTGTTTTTTGTTTTGCTACAGAAATGAGGACCAAAAACTCCCTAAGAATTGTCTGCTACGAATTAACTGGTGTCTCCCCGTCATGGAATCCTAGCCATACATGGAGATCGGATAGGAAAGAGCTTTACTTGAAGGTACGAAGGGTCATTACAAGCAAAACAAATGCAGGCTCCAGGAGCAATTTTCCTCCCTTTCGCTGCTGCTGTTGCAGTTGCAAATTTAATAAACATCTTTCTGCCTGGCTGTTTGCACTGCCACTGGCAGAGTTTCCATGTTCCAGACTGAGATCTCAACAGGCTGGAGAAGGGCTGTTTGTTAGGTGATCCCTCCCAACTCTCTGTATATACAGATGTATTGCAGTGTTCTTTTTCCAAAGTGGAATCTTTTTCATCCCCTGCCAGACACTTTCTGGATGGAGATTGCTCCCTCCCCCATTCCTCCCCCCACAATGTAAACACAGTGCTGAAAATGATATGTATAAATAGGATTTAATGGGCTTTTTGACATTGTAGAAGACAAGAAAAAAATGAGAGCATAATCCTGGTGCTTTTATCCAGCTCAGTTCTTGATTAAGTTAAGTTTAAAAAAAAAAATCCAAAGAAAATATTATTTCAAAAATCCTTTTATTTTCTCGTTGCTTGGGGACCTCTCTTCAGAAACCAGCTTTTAAAGGCATCATTATCTACCCAAACACTCATGCACACCATTAAATAGATGCATGTTTTCCTCTTTACTTTGTTGGAGGCAACAGAGGGTCAGGGCTGTGGCAACGAACAGGTAGCTATCAGATTACAACGCCCCCAAGAGATGAGTGCTAACTTCTCCCTCAGTAAGGCCAATGCCATAAATTTAAATAACCCAGTGAGAACTAATCATAACTGCTTCCGTGAACCCTAACAGCTTTTGAGATCTTAGACAACTTTGCTTTCAAGAATTATGATGCTGATGGCATGTGAGTGAACATTTTTTTCTGTGATGACCCTATCCATCCCTGATTTTTAAAAAGCAAACTTGTACAATGCCTTTGGCAAAGGAGGCAGCACTGACTCCAGGTTGATGGAGGAAAATCCATGCTCTGAGACCCACGTGGGCCCTTAGGTTGCAATCCTGTCTTACCTGAAACAAACACCTCTAGGTAAGGTACAGACATGTATGCAATATAATGTGTGAGTAACCCATCAATGTCATTAATGTATGTGACATTTTATAGGGTTGCATAAGCAAAAGGGATGTGGTAGCACTGCGGGTTAAACCGCTGAGCTGAGCTTGTTGACCAGAAGGTTGACAGTTCGAGACCATGCGACGGAGTGAGCTCCTGCAGTTCAAAAGTTCATAAAAATGCAAGTAGATAAATAGGGACCACTTCAGGGGAAGGTAATGGCATTCCATGTGCTACTGCATATAGTCATGCCGGCCACAAGACCACAGAAGCTTGTCTTTGGACAAATGCCGGCTCTTCGGCTTAGAAACAGAGATGAGCACTGCTCCCTACAGTCGATCACGACTAGACCATTCGGTCATGGGGAAACTTTTACCTTTTTATAAGCAAAAGAGGTGGTGGCGCAGTGGGTTAAACTGCTGAGTTGCGAGCTTGTTGACCGGAAGGTTGGCAGTTCTAGACCAGCGACGGAGTGAGCTCCCGTTGCTTGTCCCAGCTCCTGCCAACGTAGCAGTTCAAAAGCATGTAAATGCGAGTAGATAAATGGGTACCACTTTGGTGGGAAGTTAATGGCATTCTGTGCGCTATGATGTATAGTCATGCCGGCCATATGACCACGGAAGCTTGTCCTCGGACAAACGTTGGCTCTTCGGCTTAGGAACAGAGATGAGCACCGCCCCCTACAGTTGGTCACAACTAAACCATTAAGTCATGGGAAAACCTTTACCTTTAAGCAAAAGAGACATGATCTTGCCCTAAAGATTTTACAGTTTAATTTTTTTATTCTGATGGTTTCCTGTACTTTATTAGTTAAAGGTAAATGTCCCTGCTAACTGGAGCCTAAATGTTATTATAAATTGGCAAAGGGCACCATCTCCACTGTACAAAGCAGGAGTGACCAAACTATAGCGCAAGCGCCAAATGTGGCTCTTTGACATATAATGGATCATGGAAATATGTTGGCTGAGCTCCTTTTTGCATCAGAATTAATACAAAAAAGAAATAAAAAAAATTTAAATCTTTATAATTATTTACCAGATATAAACGGAGGGTCCACAGGATTAAAACATTCATGTTCATGGTGAGTGAATATACTGAAGAACTTAAATGCTTCTTAAATAATGTGGCATCTCAAATATTTAGAAGCATGTAAATATGAAATGCTTCTTAAATATTGCAAACTCCTGAAGTTTTATCTATCGTATGTGGCTCTTACATTAAGCATGATTGGCCACGCTTGGTAGAGCAAAGCTTTTCTGTTTTTATGTACGATCGCTATGAGTACCATGCAAACATTTGTACAAACCAATGCTTGAACAACACCAGAGGTCGCTACCAACTGATATTGTTATGCACAGATTTATCAGCTACTGAAAATGAAAGAGGGCATGGACACAGTCAATAGACATAGAGCAACATCAGGCAACCAACACAGTTTTACAATACGGTTTACACTTTGTTCGGGGTCTGGACAAGTCAAATCACGTTTGTAATTGAGTGTCTGTTGAGTATATATGGCATATTCTTACAATTTCCCTTCTATTTTTTGGCATAAGGAACAGAAGGCTTGCAAACATATGACATCATTTGTTGTTTTGGAATCATGTTACACTGTGTCAACCTACACTGTTTCTTCTGTTTTGCAATTCCTCCAGTAAACACATTGAGATGCTGATGCAATCAGTGTGGAGTGATGAATGCTAGCTAAGTGGGCAATGAAGTCCTACTGTACAAAGTCAAAAAGTCTTGTCTTGGTTATTGTAGCTGCTGGAGATGATGATCTGTCTTGCATTAGTCATTGTTAATGATACTGTTTAACAATATTAGTAATAAAATAATCTTCAGTCTTGAGTAACAGAGTCTTCAGAAACAGGAATACAGTGACCACATAAGGGCTGGAAGGCTGTATAGTACTTTCTTCCACAAGCTGTGGGCTGGTGAATAGCTGGATGGAGAGTCAAGACACTGGGAATCCAAATCACTTGCTTTTGATGGAAGACCAATTTGGTACAGATAGTCAGTTATCTGCCTCGCCTGCCTTAAAGGACCAAATCGATATTTTAAGAGACCGAAGACATCCAAATAAGGGCATAGACCATGGATTGTCCTTTGAGTTGGGAGAAGAGAATGTACAGTATACTAATGGGTAGCCCAATCCTATGCAGTGCTGCTGCAGTGGGGCAGCGAGACCCACACTGTATGCAGCACCGCAATTGTGCAGGCTGGAGGTCTCCTCCTTACCCCATGTCAAGGCCCAGCCTTTCCAATAGGACTAAGAGCTGGACAAGCTATTTAGCTGGCACAGAACCAAGTCACCCCATGTAAGGCTGACAGGACTGGGGCAGGGACTAGAATGCGGCAGAAGCCTGCTCTGCCTTCCTCCCCCCACCCCGAAACACCCCCTCCTCACTTCTGGAATGCCTCCTCCCATCTCCTTGCTGCTTCACACAACACTCGTTTGCCCCCGCCCACTGTCAGGCAGGATGTGGTGTCTCTGTGTAATGTCGCAAGCCTTCCCACCAGTGCCACTTACAAACTGAGTGTCCACGGGCCTATGCAGCCACAAAGGATTGGGCTCTTGATCTGTTCAAGCTCAGCTACTACATACAATAGCTTCAGGAGGGAGGCTGTGGTTTGTAATTGAGTGATCTGTTCCTGGTCCATAATATTTAACCAAAAAAAAAAAAAACCCCTCACAGGAAAGGAAGTTCTTTTTTACTTGTGATTTCTACTTTTGACCATCACCTGCGTCCTCTCTGTCCTCTTCTTCCTTTTCCAGGGGGTGAAAAAGGAGCAGTGAAGGCAAGTAAGCAGACAGAGATGGACGTCCTCCACCCCACCCTGCAGTCTGAACTGACCACTTTAATTGGCCTAATGGGCCAGCCCTGGAGAACATGCATCCAGTATGGTCCAATTAGTTTCAGTGCCTATCCTTAACACTCCCATTGCAGCCAGTAGGACTCGAAGAGACATACGTTGGCTGGAGAGTGTCCAGCATTTGTAAATGCTGCTGCAGACTTCATGTTAATGAGGCTCCCAGTAGTTCTACAAATGCACAATGGCCACTGTCTCCGTCCTTACTTCAAAACCCTACACTGCAAATATCTGTTGCAGATTGATAATTAAAGCCCTATGAAGCCCTCTTGCCCTATGAAGCATTTTCATGCAAACAGAGCATTTCATTGTAACTGAAAATCTTTTTGACACAGTCGCTTTGGACGGCTCTTCAATGGGTGCTGCTGAAGAAGAAATGGCTTCTTTGCTTTGTTTTTGAAGACTCTTCTCAGCCTACACCCCCTAACCCATATTTCCCTGCCTTCTTTTATAACTTGCCACAATAAACAGTGGCAGGAGGAAGCCACTCTTAGCTTTTAACAGCCAGGGCTGTGTGGGTTTGATTTAGCACCCTAGATTAGTTTGACAGATAATGTCTCATAAAACCTCTAGAGAACAAAAGTACCTACTGCGGTTCTAGGAGACCTTTTTATGAGCTAAGTAATAATGAGCAGTGCTGGAATGAGAGTGGAATGTATCCTCGGAAACTCTCTCTGTTATAGAGCTGCTAGCTATCAATGGACAGTGTTTCAAAGAAATCACTGCTTTGCATAAGACACCGTCCTGCAAGAAGAGGGCCTTATACCTTGGGTATCATGCACTGTGATGTAGTTTGCCTTAGGACATTGCACTGATTCCCCCCCCCAATACACTGTGTTTCCTAACAGATTGATTGAGTCCTTTATGGAATTCATTGGGCCCAACAGTCAATAACTACAACCATGTGTTCAACTCATCACATTAAAAAAGGCACACCTAAATCAAGGGATTATTTTTCTCAAAACATCTAACAACCAGTTGGCTGTTGCATATTTATTTAAGAAAACCCAACCTCATATAAATATTAGAAATTCTCCACTTCAGCTGCAATAGCATTGCTTTCAGTTTGGAAAAAGCAAATACAGAAGATTTTAAGCACTACAGGTGTGGCAAGAAGTACAAGAAAGTAGGTCCCATAGACATAGGGCACAATCCTAACCTGGAGTTAGGCCAGCACCATTAGGCCAGCAAAGTTTTGCCAGCACAAGGGACACTGTAGCTTATGTTTGGACCACTCTCGGAGTCAGAAAGACCAGCACACACATGTGTGCCATCCTCCATGACTCAGAGAGTGGTCCAAACATGCTTTACAATGGCCCTTGTGCCAGCCAAACTTTGCTGGCCTAACTCCAGGTTAAGATTGTGCTCACAGAGAAGTACAATCCTTTTATGTTGATCTATGGGCCTTTCCAGTAAATGCACACACCTTATCCAGTTGTAGCTATAATTATTTTTCACACAAAAAAAAGGCATAGGCCTTTGCACCAGCAGCATTAGCCTCCATGCTG
>JAJKFI010014934.1:0-10971 GCA_029204185.1 Lerista edwardsae
AGAGAGAGAGAGAGAGAGAGAGAGAGAGAGAGAGAGAGAGAGAGAGACTCCTTCAGAGTGAGTTGGCAGAACTTGTGTTTCCAAACAGTGAAAGAAAGGGGGGAAAATTCTGGCTCTGCAGGCTTATGAAGGCTGCCATTAGAGACGATACTTGCCAAGCAAATATAAAAACATTTTTGTCCTTACTGCAGGTGGTACCCAAGGGATACTGAAGGCAAATGGTGAAGATAGTAAAGGAAAAAAAACCCAAGTACAAATGGCTTTGTACTCTGAGCACTTTCAGAAATTCTGCTGTTTTCTCAAAGGACTCTGTTTAGAGCTGTCTTGTAAAATTTTTTGCTTGGCACTGTGCTTATTTTCATAAACCAGTTTTAACCAGCAAATTTGGAAAACAACAGAGATGGCTTTTTTTTTTCCAAGAGGAGTTTACATTCCAGGCTACCTGTCTGCACCTGTTTGTTTCTGACACTGTGCATGTGTGCGTGACTCTCGTGTGTACTGTTTCTTGTTCCCCAAACATTCTCCTATAGTCGTAAGAAGTCCTGGGAAAGTTCTGAGTTAGCTTTCTTTTGGAAGAGAGAGCCCTGGAAAATTATAGTCATTTGCAATATTTTGCAATGAATCAACTATACTTTTACAAGTATACAGTGTGGGCAGGGAGTGAAGGCGCAATCCTAACCTGCGCTGGAACATGCAGGCTGGCTGGACTGCACTGTAGCCAACGCAGGTGTGAGCCGGCTGGAGCCTCCACAGGGCAAGGGCATGTTTGCTGATGGGGCTGCTTGGATCTGTGCCTGCTGTTTAGCTGGCGCAAGTCTGAGCACACTGTGGCAGCCCAGATTGGGGTGGTGTGGCCCAGGAATGGGCTCCTTGGGCTGCCCCACCTGCGGGAACGAAAAGGCTGTTCCAGAATTTTATTCCCCTAAGGATAACAAATCTTTGGATATTCAGGTAAATTTATATGTGCACTAGTCTTATCCATTTGTATTCATTTTCTGTTTTAAAAATACAGCCTAACTGAAATTAACACACTGGAAATCATGAGTTTGCGCTAATGAAAATATGTTGTACATGTTGAAAGGAAGTGCTTATGATTAGGAGAGAATAAATTATGAAATGTTTATAAGTGTGGGCACTTGGTCTTTGCCTATATGCTCATCATGGAGAGGGGAGGGGAGTTACCACCATTTTACGGGTTGTGGCCAGCGATGTCATCTGGGCAGGACGGTCCGGAACACCATACCGCTTGTTCCAAGGACGGGCTGCGATGGGGCGCCATTGCGTGGCAGATGCCATGCACTTTTTGGCCCCTCCCGCCCTCCGCTGCGCTTGATTCGCTCCAATATGGAGCTATTCTGGGTGCAGGGAGGCGTGGCCGGGCTCCGCACGGGGGCGGGGAGCTGCCACTCAACTGTGCGTTCCGGTTGTTGGCGCTGACGGATGACATCACTGGTTGTGGCTGCTTGGCACTTCCAAAAAGTAGACAACTCCTATTTACTTATGGTAATACTTATGGAAGTGCGGCTGTCCAAGCAAGGAAATGAACAACAAACCAATATAACCAGTGTTATTGACCATCAGTGTTGTAGGGAATGTTGTGATAATGTTTAAGGAAGAAGTTCTGGCATATATAAAGTGCCATTGTATCCAGCTCTCATATTAAGATTCAGGTCCATAAAACATACACTTTGCCTTCTTCACTAGGGCTGTTGCGAAACTCAAACCTGTCTGGGAGTTACTTGAAAGATGTTAATGTAAGAGATAAACAATACTGTACTCTGATATGTGACAATGTAGCCAACAGGTTACTTTTTCAAGAAAATTCTTTCTTTTCAAGAAAATTGGAGATTGATATTGTCCTTTATCAGTTGTCCTTTATTTCATGCTAAGGTAGGCACGATAAAGGACAAGAATGGCAAGGACCTAACAGAAGCAGATGAGATTAAGAAGAGGTGGCAAGAATACACAGAGAATCTAGATAAGGCCAATCTAAATGTTCCTGATAACCACAATGGTGCGGTCACTGAGCTCGAACCTGACATCCTGGAGTGACATCCTGGAGTGAAGTCTAGTGGGCTTTAGAAAGCATCACTAACAACGAAGTTAGTGGAGGTGACAGCATTCCAGCTGAGTTACTCAAAATCTTAAAAGATGCTGCTGCCAAAGTGCTGCACTCCATATGCCAGCAAATTTGGAAAACCCAGCAAGTGGCCACAAGACTGGAAAAGATCAGTTTACATTCCAATCCTAAAGAAGGGCAATGCCAAAGATTGTTTGAACTACCGCACAATTGCACTCATTTCAAAATCCTCAAAATCCTACAAGCTAGGCTTTAGAAGTATGTGAATCGAGAACTACCAGAAGTGCAAGCTGGTTTCCGAAGAGGCAGAGGAACTAGAGATCAAATTGCCAACATTCGCTGGATCATGGAGAAAGCAAGAGAGTTCCAGAAAAACATCTACTTCTGCTTCATTGACTATGCTAAAGCCTTTGATTGTGTGGATCACAACAAACTGCGGCAAGTTCTTGAAGAGATGGGAGTACCAGATCACCTTACCTGTCTTCTGAGAAACCTGTATGTGGGCCAGGAAGCAACAGTTAGAACTGGACATGGAACAACCGATTGGTTTCAAATTGGGAAAGGAGTACGACAAGGCTGTATACTGTCACCCTGCTTATTTAACTTATATGCAGAGTACATCATGAGGAAGGCAGGGCTGGATGATTCACAAGCTGGAATCAAGATTGCTGGGAGAAATAACTTCAGATATGCAGATGATACCACTCAAATGGCAGAAAGTGAGGAAGATCTAAAGCACCTACTGATGAGGGTGAAAGAGGAAAGTGCCAAAATTGGCTTGAAGCTCAACATCAAAAAAACTAAGATCATGGCCACCACTCCCATCACTTCCTGGCAAATAGAAGGGGAAGAAATGGAAGCAGTGACAGACTTTATTTTCCTGGGCTCCAAGATCACCGCAGATGGTGACTGCAGCCATGAAATTAAAATCCTTCCTTCTTGGGAGGAAAGCTATGGCAAACCTAATAAACTTAATAAATAATAACTTAATAAAAATAACAACTTAATAAAAAGCTGAGACATCACCTGCTGACAAAGGTTCGCATAGTCAAAGCGATGGTTTTCCCAGTAACAATGTATGGCTGTGAGAGCTGGACCATAAGAAAGGCAGAGCGCTGAAGAATAGATGCTTTCGAATTATGGTGTTGGAGAAGACTCTTGAGAGTCCCGTGGACTGCAAGGAGATCCAATCAGTCAATCCTCCAAGAAGTCAAGCCTGATTGCTGCCTGGAAGGACAAATCCTGAAGCTGAAGCTCAAATACTTTGGCCACCTGATGAGAAGAGAGGACTCTTGAGAAAAGACCCTCATGCTGGGAAAGATTGAAGGCAAAAGGAGAAGGGGGCGGCAGAGGATGAGATGGTTAGACAGTGTCACCGAAGCAATGAACATGAAATTGGGCGAACTCTGTAAGCTAGTGGAGGACAGGGAGGCCTGGCGTGCTGTGGTTCATGGGGTCACGAAGAGTCAGACACGACTTAGCGACTAAACAACCACCACCAATAGGAGAGAAAGCAATAATATATTGATGAAAAAGTGTTCAAGCATGATCAGTCTGTGGCATGGCATGGCCATCTGAAGACCAGGTGGGCAGGAGGGCTTGCAGGCTTAATTCTGACCGAATCAGACCAGCTTTTCCACATGCCTTCCTGCATAGCCCCTTCACCGTGGATGCAGACCCAAGAAACAGATCACTAGAGGTCTTGATCAGCAGATCACAAGATGTCCATTTGTACTGCATTGGAACAGCAATGCATACTAGAAAACCCCTGTGTCATAGTTTGGATTTGATTTGTGTCAAGCTTGCCAAAATTTTGGGTATCACTAAGGGCACAATGCTATGGCGAACCTAGACAACTTAATCAAAAGCCGAGACATCACCCTGCCAACAAAGGTTCGCATATAGTCAAAATAGTCAAAGTGATGGTTTTCCCAGTAGCAATGTATGGCTGTGAGAGCTGGACCATAAGAAAGGCGGAGCGCCGAAGAATAGATGCTTTCGAATTTTGGTGCTGGAGAAGACTCTTGAGAGTCCCCTGGACTGCAAGGAGGTCCAATCGGTCCATCCTACAGGAAGTCAAACCTGATTGCTCTCTGGAAGGACAAATCCTGAAGCTGAAGCTCCAATACTTTGGCCACCTCATGAGAAGAGAGGACTCTTTAGAAAAGACCCTCATGCTGGGAAAGATCGAAGGCAAAAGGAGAAGGCGGCGGCAGAGGATGAGATGGTTAGATAGTGTCACTGAAGCGATTAACATGAAATTGGGCGAACTCCGGAAGCTAGTGGAGGACAGGGAGGCCTGGCGTGCTGTGGTCCATGGGGTCGCGAAGAGTCGGACACGACTTAGCGACTGAACAACAACAACAAAGGGCACAATCCTAACCTGGAGTTAGGCCAGCACGGTTAAGCCCGCAAAGTTTGGCCGTCACAAGGGCCACCATAAAGCACATTTGGACCACTCTCGGAGTTAGGGAGGATGGTGCACATTTGGACCACATCTGAGCATGCCTAACTGTGCCAGCCTATCTCCAGGTTAGGATTGCACCCTGAGGCACTGTGTGCATGTTTTGACTTTTTTTTTTTTTTTGCAAACAAATTTCAAGGAACTTCTAGCTGAGGGTGAGTCTCCACGCAGACATATACAGTGAGCTGTCTCATTGGCTTTCAGCCTCTTTCTTTTTCCTCAAAAAACAAAAAACAAAAAAAAATCTCAGCTTGCCCATTCCTTAGGTCTCTATTTGAATTAACCGCAACTGAAATTATTTTCCCCAAGTGCAAGTGTTGCAAAAAGAACGATGCAAATAAATAAAAACAGTTTAAAAAAATCCACCTACTTGTGTTTCTCCTGCTTTTTCATGCTGTGGTTTAACTTGGAACCTCTTGCTACAAAGAAAGCCCTGTCTGTTACCAATTTGCTTAACAGGGCTGTCTTGTTTTCCACAAAATATTTTTTTCCAGAGCAGGTAGTTTAAATGACGAAATGACAGAACCCCCCCCCCTATATTCCGTAAGGATGGCTTTTTCTTTACTGGGGGAGGTTGGAATGACATCAGCTTTGCAACTGCTGTGTTGGCTCAAGGGGGTTCAACTTTGAAAGCTTCAACTATAATTTATTTTAAAGAAATGAAACCTTGACTTTGACAAGAAAACATCAGAGAAAACAATCTCCCTCTCCTTTCAGCCACACTCCTTGAGCACATAGTGGGTTGATGACACAAGGAGGGGCAAGAGCAAAAGTGTGTGGAAAAGGGCCTAATTAACAGGGGGAAACTCTCTTTCCACTCCTGGCTTCCTTAGTTGCTTATCATTCATTTCCTTCAAGGGAGCATATCACAAAGCCAGCCCCTCCTCCTCCACTGGAGTTGGAAAATAACACAGGTTTTCTGTTATTGCTGAACTACAGAACACAGGGCGGGCTAATTAGGCCCATCTTTAATGAGCACTCCTGAGTCAATAGATGTTTAAAAAAGAAAGTGTGTGTGGGGGTGGTGGTAAGGGGAGAAGGCCTGGCTCAGTGTGTATAAAACACTTGTCCAGCACCCTCTCATCTCCTTTCCATCCTCCTCATAAACCTACCACAGTTTTGGACTGGAGTCAGGGCTGCCAGAACTATATTTCAAAACAAAAGGGACCGAGGAGGAACTGAAGAGGCTGTTTAATGGAGCTCTTGTGGGGCTCTGAAATAATGGTCTGCAAGGAACATCTGTCACCTCTAAAGCCAAGATGGGTTTTTGTTCTGATTGTTCAGACTGCCACACCATTTCTATACTGGGTGAAGGTGAATCTGTATGTGTACCTGATATGTTCTTGTTCCTGGAACGTCTTTGGGAGCACACATGTGTTCATGTGCAGAGCAGAAGAGCAGAGGCAAGAATCAAATCGGGGAAGGCTTGACTCACGGCCGAGGCTCTTAGCCTCTGTGCTGTTCAGATAAATGCAGCATTAAAACAATAAGTAAAATTGTAACTGGAAAACTCAACATATCTTTGCCGAGCAACAAAAGGATATTGTGGTAGGCACCAGGTGCAGTAGAGTTGTCAGAGGGGGCAATGCAAGAAGTACTGCAGGTGCCACAACATGCCGCGTAAAGGGCCCTTCCCGCTTGTCATCAGAGCCACTTGGGGCAGTGACAGCAATGCACTACAGACCAGTGGCGTCCCTATCGGGGGGCAGAGCTCTAAGTTTTGCAAGGAGCCTTACCTTGTTGTGGAAATCGCTCCTTTCCCGCACCACTTTAGCCAATCCTCAGGGGGGAAAGCTATGCCTTGGCATCCCTTACTGGCTACAGCAGCAAGGGAGAGGAGCGATTTACACTGGAGGGTAAGGCTCCTTGCAAAACTTAGCGCTCCACCCTCTCTGTAGAGACGCCACTGCTACAGACATTGTTTGGTTCAGCAAGTGCCTAAGCATTGCTGCCGCTGCCTGGAATGGCTCCAACGTTGAGTGGGAGGAGCCACTTACATGGCACATTGCAGTGATTGCAGTATTTACTGTGTCTTCACTGACTATTCCAGATGAAAAACTGAAGCCTCTGAGTTTATACCTATTGTACAGCTGTTAAAAAACAGTCATGTCAGCAAAAACAAACAAACAAAAACCCCAGCAGCTCTATTTACACACAATGACTGTCCTAGTGAAGAGAAAAAGTAGGCCTAATTCTGGTAATTTTAAAGCACTATACAGGTCAGGGGGATGTGATGGCGCTGTGGTGGCGCTGCTGTTGCTGAACTTGCTGACCGGAAGGTTGGCAGTTCAAGACTGTGTGATGGAGTGAGCTCCCGTTGCTTGTCCCAGCTCCTGCCCACCTAGCAGTTCAAAAGCATGAAAAAAAAATGCGAGTAGATAAATAGGAACTACTTCGGTGGGAAGGTTACGGCGTTCTGTGCACTACGTCATATAGTCATGCCAGCCACATGACCACGGAAGCTTGTCCACAGGACAAACGCCGGCTCTTCAGCTTAGAAACGGAGATGAGCACTGCCCCCTACAGTCAGTCACGACCAAACCATTTGGTCGTGGGGAAACCTTTACCCTTACCTTTTTTACAGGTCAGGGAAGAGATACACACAGAAAAGAGGTGTATACATACATTGATATATTGATCTTATGCTAGAGAAGAGATAGAAGGATCACATTGTCTCCGTTATCTCTCTCCAGAAATTTGGAGGAAGGAAATTGCCTTCTAAAAGACACTGAAAGTCAGGTAAGAGGAACCTAGCCAGACCTGTTCAGATGATTTTTTTCTATGTAGCATTGGAGCAGCCAGTAGTGTCCCAAGAAGGGTGGGGTGATTTTTATGTTTGGCAAGGCACCTTACCTTGCTAAGCAAACCACTTCTCCCTCCCCATCGTAGCCATTCCAGGGTGCAAAAGCAATGCAAAGGCATCTCCTCCTTGTTGTGTGTGCCACCATGAATGGTGATGATGGCGAGGAGCAGTTTACATGGCAAGGTAAGGTGCCTTGCAAAACATAACACCTGCCTCCCTCTTGGGATGCTACTGGAAGCAGCTACACTAAAGGCCCTGATCTTCCAGTAACTGTTCTTCTTACCACAGTCTTCAGCAGGGCCCAGTTGAAAGATCTTAGTGGGCATGGAGGTTAGCCTCACATGGCAAAGATCCACTAAACACTTTTTCTGTTCTCATTAAAGTACATGGGGACTGTGCAGAATAGATGCTTGGTCTGTGAATTGTTTACTTCCTTAGGGCCAAATCATATCAAATTTTCCAGCACTGATGGAACCACACCAACAGGGCTTGCATCTCATCCTGCAGAGGGGAGGCGGTCATGGAGGCCTCTTCCAGGCAAGGGAATGTTTGTTCCTTTACCTTGGGGCTGCAGTGTGGTTGCACCGGCACTGGAAAGTTGGATAGGATTGGGTCCTTAGTGTCTTCATTTGCACAGCACAATCTTGTATCTCAGTGGTTCCCAGACTGTGGGTCAACGGATCACACCAGTGGATCTCAAGCCAATTTCAGGTGGGTCCCAAAGCACCTAGAGCAGCCATATTGAAAATATGGGACGATAGGATGCTGGAAAGGGGGAGGGCTGTGTGGTTGTTTTGCTTGGGTCAAGTTTGTGAAGAGGCTTCTTTTCTTTCTGATTCACTTTGCTGCTGGGAAATGGCTGAAAAATAACCCACCATATTGCTGCATTATCAGGAAATCAGCAGGTTCTGGCATCACAATGACGGCAATTCTGGCCATGATGTCACTTCTGCTGGGTCCCGGTCAGATTGGTATTCTAAAAAGTGGGTTCCTGTGCTAAGTGAGAACCACTGGTGTATCTGTTTATTCAGAACTATGTTCTACCATTCAGTAGGCTCACTCTTGGGTAAATGTGCATAGGATTGCAGCTTACGTAATACAAATTCAGCGGCTGAGCAAGGATCAAGGGATTAAGAGGATGCCTATTTCATACTCCATAGAATTCATGACCATGGAGATGCTCCATTGGTATTCAGGATGCAGCATATACTGCCTTCATGTTTGCCATTCCTAATCTGTGGACCTTTAGGAGGAAAATAAGTAAATACAGTGTTTCTATCCATAAAGTTCTCCCCATGAAGAATTGTCAACAACTTCCTCATCTTTTTTTTCCAGGCAACTCTTTATGAATTTTTCTCCAGCTCGCTCTGTATTAGAGCTATTTTCAGGACATGCTGTAATTTCAAAGGTGTCTGAATAGCACTGAACGTACTTGTGCTCTCATTACAGCCTTCAAAGGCATTGACGAAGCACTCAAGAAACAGGTGCTGAACAAGACAACAGAAGAAATATTGGTTTTGTAGGTCTGAAAGTTGGGAAAATACTGTACTAAACCACTGCATAATGTATCACAGTTTCCATTTTTTTTTTTTTTACAAAAACAATCTGAGTTTCATTGAGTTTCCACATGTAGCTCTTTCCAACTCTCATTCTAGTTTTTCTCCATCGAACACTCAACTTCCATTTACTCCTAATATAAGAGCTGGAGAACGATCCCTGTTTCCAGTTGTGATGTGCATGCAGATTTGGGTTTGTTTTCAGGGACCTGAAATAATGGGACAAAACTCCTCAATAAAAGCTGGTGCGGATCTAATAATAGATGCCTGCAAACCATGGTTTGCAAACTGCAAGCCTGCCTTGGGAAGATGAGCTCCTCCTTTTTCCTCTATTCATAGTGAATTGCCCTCCTTTCTCTTAGACTTACAGAGCAACCCTAACTCCTACAGAGCAATTAAATCCTAACTTGCTGAGCGCTGTTGCGCACATGCCGTAAACTGGCTCAGTGCTGACGCAGGCACTTGCATCAACAGTGTAGCGCTAGACCAAGCCCCCGGTAAGCCACTCCTGCGCCAGTCAAGTTCAGCTGATGCAGGGGCTCTTCTGGGTGGGGGGAAAGTGGGAAGGAGGGCAGAACAGGATGGGGGGGAGAGTGTCCCAGTGGGCAGGATGGCCCAGGGAGTGCATGCAGCTGTTAGGCCACATCCAAACTCTGTCCCCATCCAGTGGAGCCCAGATTTGGGCCGTACAGTGTGCTTGGACTTGCACCTGCTATACAGCACGTGCAGATCCAAGTAGCCCCATAGGGGTGGCTGGTGCCTACCCCAGAGTAAGGGGATGAATGTGCCCTTGCCCCGTGGAGGCTCCAGCCTGCTCCCAAGCTGCGCTGGATTCAGCAGAGTCCAGACAGCCTGCCTGTTCCAGCGCAGGTTAGGATTGCCCCCTTACAAGGGTTAACTATGATTCACAGCACAATCCAAGAGTGCCCATCGCGTCAACGCTACATGATAGCATTGATGCAGGGGCGCTGATTGGCACCCTGTGTCGGCGCTCGAGCAACAGCACCGGTGCTACCGGCAGAGCAGGTCCCATTGCGCCCATGCTGAGCCTCCCTCACATCGGTCAAAGCCGGCCGGCGCAAGGGAGTCTCCATGCATGAGATTGGTGGGGGGTGGGAGGTTCTGGGCGGGGGGAGGGCGGGATGTGGGTGGGCTCCAGATTCGGCCATAAGGCTGAATCCTAAGCCAGTCCAGGAGGCTGAGCGGCTCTGATTTGAGCCGCATGGTCTTCTCAGCCTGCTGTTTAGCAGGTGCAGAGACGAGGAGCACATAGGGGAGGCTGGAGCCTCCCCTACGGTAGGCGCTAATGTGCCCTTGCTGCAGGGAGGCTCCAGCCTCTACTATACTCCGCTTGTATAGGATTGTGCTCTCAGAGTTACACGTGCACATATGCTAACCATAGTTAACGGTAAACTGAAAATCGTCAGACCATGGTTTCATGAGGGATCCACAGAACAAGGTTAGTGTCATCCACGTGGAACCAGTTGCAGACCTGACCCATTTGCCACCCTGGAGCCAGGACCACATGCTGCCGCCCCACGGTGACTGGCACCCCCAAAGCGACCCCCACTTACTGTGGGGGTGCCCCCACTAGCACTCCCCACTTACCTGGAGCTTACAGCGCCTCATGTGAGTTTCCCTCGCACTCTGAAAGCTTTCTAAGCCTTCAGAAGGCCTCTATACAAAACTTCTGGCTTTCCAACGAAAATTGTATAGCAGGAGGTGGATCGCACCTGGGGGCACTTGCTCCCCCAAGGTAATGGTAGGACTGCCACTGCATGCACCTCTAAACCATAACATGGCTCCAAATTTTATTCCTATGCCTATGTGCTCTTTAATCCTTCTCCTAACTCACCTTACTTACAGCATTTGTCTGATGTGTGTGTGGGGGTGGGGGAGGTACACAAAGGTCAATGGCCTCGCATCAACCTGGAGGACAGTTTTGAGTGGAGTGTTCCAAGGCTCTGTCTTGGCCCTGGTTCTCTTTAACATCTTTATCAATTACTTGGAAGAAATGATACAAGGTTGTTGTTGTTGTTCAGTCGCTAAGTCGTGTCCGACTCTTCGC
>JAJKFI010014935.1:0-10968 GCA_029204185.1 Lerista edwardsae
AGAGAGAGAGAGAGAGAGAGAGAGAGAGAGAGAGAGAGAGAGAGAGACTCCTTCAGAGTGAGTTGGCAGAACTTGTGTTTCCAAACAGTGAAAGAAAGGGGGGAAAATTCTGGCTCTGCAGGCTTATGAAGGCTGCCATTAGAGACGATACTTGCCAAGCAAATATAAAAACATTTTTGTCCTTACTGCAGGTGGTACCCAAGGGATACTGAAGGCAAATGGTGAAGATAGTAAAGGAAAAAAAACCCAAGTACAAATGGCTTTGTACTCTGAGCACTTTCAGAAATTCTGCTGTTTTCTCAAAGGACTCTGTTTAGAGCTGTCTTGTAAAATTTTTTGCTTGGCACTGTGCTTATTTTCATAAACCAGTTTTAACCAGCAAATTTGGAAAACAACAGAGATGGCTTTTTTTTTTCCAAGAGGAGTTTACATTCCAGGCTACCTGTCTGCACCTGTTTGTTTCTGACACTGTGCATGTGTGCGTGACTCTCGTGTGTACTGTTTCTTGTTCCCCAAACATTCTCCTATAGTCGTAAGAAGTCCTGGGAAAGTTCTGAGTTAGCTTTCTTTTGGAAGAGAGAGCCCTGGAAAATTATAGTCATTTGCAATATTTTGCAATGAATCAACTATACTTTTACAAGTATACAGTGTGGGCAGGGAGTGAAGGCGCAATCCTAACCTGCGCTGGAACATGCAGGCTGGCTGGACTGCACTGTAGCCAACGCAGGTGTGAGCCGGCTGGAGCCTCCACAGGGCAAGGGCATGTTTGCTGATGGGGCTGCTTGGATCTGTGCCTGCTGTTTAGCTGGCGCAAGTCTGAGCACACTGTGGCAGCCCAGATTGGGGTGGTGTGGCCCAGGAATGGGCTCCTTGGGCTGCCCCACCTGCGGGAACGAAAAGGCTGTTCCAGAATTTTATTCCCCTAAGGATAACAAATCTTTGGATATTCAGGTAAATTTATATGTGCACTAGTCTTATCCATTTGTATTCATTTTCTGTTTTAAAAATACAGCCTAACTGAAATTAACACACTGGAAATCATGAGTTTGCGCTAATGAAAATATGTTGTACATGTTGAAAGGAAGTGCTTATGATTAGGAGAGAATAAATTATGAAATGTTTATAAGTGTGGGCACTTGGTCTTTGCCTATATGCTCATCATGGAGAGGGGAGGGGAGTTACCACCATTTTACGGGTTGTGGCCAGCGATGTCATCTGGGCAGGACGGTCCGGAACACCATACCGCTTGTTCCAAGGACGGGCTGCGATGGGGCGCCATTGCGTGGCAGATGCCATGCACTTTTTGGCCCCTCCCGCCCTCCGCTGCGCTTGATTCGCTCCAATATGGAGCTATTCTGGGTGCAGGGAGGCGTGGCCGGGCTCCGCACGGGGGCGGGGAGCTGCCACTCAACTGTGCGTTCCGGTTGTTGGCGCTGACGGATGACATCACTGGTTGTGGCTGCTTGGCACTTCCAAAAAGTAGACAACTCCTATTTACTTATGGTAATACTTATGGAAGTGCGGCTGTCCAAGCAAGGAAATGAACAACAAACCAATATAACCAGTGTTATTGACCATCAGTGTTGTAGGGAATGTTGTGATAATGTTTAAGGAAGAAGTTCTGGCATATATAAAGTGCCATTGTATCCAGCTCTCATATTAAGATTCAGGTCCATAAAACATACACTTTGCCTTCTTCACTAGGGCTGTTGCGAAACTCAAACCTGTCTGGGAGTTACTTGAAAGATGTTAATGTAAGAGATAAACAATACTGTACTCTGATATGTGACAATGTAGCCAACAGGTTACTTTTTCAAGAAAATTCTTTCTTTTCAAGAAAATTGGAGATTGATATTGTCCTTTATCAGTTGTCCTTTATTTCATGCTAAGGTAGGCACGATAAAGGACAAGAATGGCAAGGACCTAACAGAAGCAGATGAGATTAAGAAGAGGTGGCAAGAATACACAGAGAATCTAGATAAGGCCAATCTAAATGTTCCTGATAACCACAATGGTGCGGTCACTGAGCTCGAACCTGACATCCTGGAGTGACATCCTGGAGTGAAGTCTAGTGGGCTTTAGAAAGCATCACTAACAACGAAGTTAGTGGAGGTGACAGCATTCCAGCTGAGTTACTCAAAATCTTAAAAGATGCTGCTGCCAAAGTGCTGCACTCCATATGCCAGCAAATTTGGAAAACCCAGCAAGTGGCCACAAGACTGGAAAAGATCAGTTTACATTCCAATCCTAAAGAAGGGCAATGCCAAAGATTGTTTGAACTACCGCACAATTGCACTCATTTCAAAATCCTCAAAATCCTACAAGCTAGGCTTTAGAAGTATGTGAATCGAGAACTACCAGAAGTGCAAGCTGGTTTCCGAAGAGGCAGAGGAACTAGAGATCAAATTGCCAACATTCGCTGGATCATGGAGAAAGCAAGAGAGTTCCAGAAAAACATCTACTTCTGCTTCATTGACTATGCTAAAGCCTTTGATTGTGTGGATCACAACAAACTGCGGCAAGTTCTTGAAGAGATGGGAGTACCAGATCACCTTACCTGTCTTCTGAGAAACCTGTATGTGGGCCAGGAAGCAACAGTTAGAACTGGACATGGAACAACCGATTGGTTTCAAATTGGGAAAGGAGTACGACAAGGCTGTATACTGTCACCCTGCTTATTTAACTTATATGCAGAGTACATCATGAGGAAGGCAGGGCTGGATGATTCACAAGCTGGAATCAAGATTGCTGGGAGAAATAACTTCAGATATGCAGATGATACCACTCAAATGGCAGAAAGTGAGGAAGATCTAAAGCACCTACTGATGAGGGTGAAAGAGGAAAGTGCCAAAATTGGCTTGAAGCTCAACATCAAAAAAACTAAGATCATGGCCACCACTCCCATCACTTCCTGGCAAATAGAAGGGGAAGAAATGGAAGCAGTGACAGACTTTATTTTCCTGGGCTCCAAGATCACCGCAGATGGTGACTGCAGCCATGAAATTAAAATCCTTCCTTCTTGGGAGGAAAGCTATGGCAAACCTAATAAACTTAATAAATAATAACTTAATAAAAATAACAACTTAATAAAAAGCTGAGACATCACCTGCTGACAAAGGTTCGCATAGTCAAAGCGATGGTTTTCCCAGTAACAATGTATGGCTGTGAGAGCTGGACCATAAGAAAGGCAGAGCGCTGAAGAATAGATGCTTTCGAATTATGGTGTTGGAGAAGACTCTTGAGAGTCCCGTGGACTGCAAGGAGATCCAATCAGTCAATCCTCCAAGAAGTCAAGCCTGATTGCTGCCTGGAAGGACAAATCCTGAAGCTGAAGCTCAAATACTTTGGCCACCTGATGAGAAGAGAGGACTCTTGAGAAAAGACCCTCATGCTGGGAAAGATTGAAGGCAAAAGGAGAAGGGGGCGGCAGAGGATGAGATGGTTAGACAGTGTCACCGAAGCAATGAACATGAAATTGGGCGAACTCTGTAAGCTAGTGGAGGACAGGGAGGCCTGGCGTGCTGTGGTTCATGGGGTCACGAAGAGTCAGACACGACTTAGCGACTAAACAACCACCACCAATAGGAGAGAAAGCAATAATATATTGATGAAAAAGTGTTCAAGCATGATCAGTCTGTGGCATGGCATGGCCATCTGAAGACCAGGTGGGCAGGAGGGCTTGCAGGCTTAATTCTGACCGAATCAGACCAGCTTTTCCACATGCCTTCCTGCATAGCCCCTTCACCGTGGATGCAGACCCAAGAAACAGATCACTAGAGGTCTTGATCAGCAGATCACAAGATGTCCATTTGTACTGCATTGGAACAGCAATGCATACTAGAAAACCCCTGTGTCATAGTTTGGATTTGATTTGTGTCAAGCTTGCCAAAATTTTGGGTATCACTAAGGGCACAATGCTATGGCGAACCTAGACAACTTAATCAAAAGCCGAGACATCACCCTGCCAACAAAGGTTCGCATATAGTCAAAATAGTCAAAGTGATGGTTTTCCCAGTAGCAATGTATGGCTGTGAGAGCTGGACCATAAGAAAGGCGGAGCGCCGAAGAATAGATGCTTTCGAATTTTGGTGCTGGAGAAGACTCTTGAGAGTCCCCTGGACTGCAAGGAGGTCCAATCGGTCCATCCTACAGGAAGTCAAACCTGATTGCTCTCTGGAAGGACAAATCCTGAAGCTGAAGCTCCAATACTTTGGCCACCTCATGAGAAGAGAGGACTCTTTAGAAAAGACCCTCATGCTGGGAAAGATCGAAGGCAAAAGGAGAAGGCGGCGGCAGAGGATGAGATGGTTAGATAGTGTCACTGAAGCGATTAACATGAAATTGGGCGAACTCCGGAAGCTAGTGGAGGACAGGGAGGCCTGGCGTGCTGTGGTCCATGGGGTCGCGAAGAGTCGGACACGACTTAGCGACTGAACAACAACAACAAAGGGCACAATCCTAACCTGGAGTTAGGCCAGCACGGTTAAGCCCGCAAAGTTTGGCCGTCACAAGGGCCACCATAAAGCACATTTGGACCACTCTCGGAGTTAGGGAGGATGGTGCACATTTGGACCACATCTGAGCATGCCTAACTGTGCCAGCCTATCTCCAGGTTAGGATTGCACCCTGAGGCACTGTGTGCATGTTTTGACTTTTTTTTTTTTTTGCAAACAAATTTCAAGGAACTTCTAGCTGAGGGTGAGTCTCCACGCAGACATATACAGTGAGCTGTCTCATTGGCTTTCAGCCTCTTTCTTTTTCCTCAAAAAACAAAAAACAAAAAAAAATCTCAGCTTGCCCATTCCTTAGGTCTCTATTTGAATTAACCGCAACTGAAATTATTTTCCCCAAGTGCAAGTGTTGCAAAAAGAACGATGCAAATAAATAAAAACAGTTTAAAAAAATCCACCTACTTGTGTTTCTCCTGCTTTTTCATGCTGTGGTTTAACTTGGAACCTCTTGCTACAAAGAAAGCCCTGTCTGTTACCAATTTGCTTAACAGGGCTGTCTTGTTTTCCACAAAATATTTTTTTCCAGAGCAGGTAGTTTAAATGACGAAATGACAGAACCCCCCCCCTATATTCCGTAAGGATGGCTTTTTCTTTACTGGGGGAGGTTGGAATGACATCAGCTTTGCAACTGCTGTGTTGGCTCAAGGGGGTTCAACTTTGAAAGCTTCAACTATAATTTATTTTAAAGAAATGAAACCTTGACTTTGACAAGAAAACATCAGAGAAAACAATCTCCCTCTCCTTTCAGCCACACTCCTTGAGCACATAGTGGGTTGATGACACAAGGAGGGGCAAGAGCAAAAGTGTGTGGAAAAGGGCCTAATTAACAGGGGGAAACTCTCTTTCCACTCCTGGCTTCCTTAGTTGCTTATCATTCATTTCCTTCAAGGGAGCATATCACAAAGCCAGCCCCTCCTCCTCCACTGGAGTTGGAAAATAACACAGGTTTTCTGTTATTGCTGAACTACAGAACACAGGGCGGGCTAATTAGGCCCATCTTTAATGAGCACTCCTGAGTCAATAGATGTTTAAAAAAGAAAGTGTGTGTGGGGGTGGTGGTAAGGGGAGAAGGCCTGGCTCAGTGTGTATAAAACACTTGTCCAGCACCCTCTCATCTCCTTTCCATCCTCCTCATAAACCTACCACAGTTTTGGACTGGAGTCAGGGCTGCCAGAACTATATTTCAAAACAAAAGGGACCGAGGAGGAACTGAAGAGGCTGTTTAATGGAGCTCTTGTGGGGCTCTGAAATAATGGTCTGCAAGGAACATCTGTCACCTCTAAAGCCAAGATGGGTTTTTGTTCTGATTGTTCAGACTGCCACACCATTTCTATACTGGGTGAAGGTGAATCTGTATGTGTACCTGATATGTTCTTGTTCCTGGAACGTCTTTGGGAGCACACATGTGTTCATGTGCAGAGCAGAAGAGCAGAGGCAAGAATCAAATCGGGGAAGGCTTGACTCACGGCCGAGGCTCTTAGCCTCTGTGCTGTTCAGATAAATGCAGCATTAAAACAATAAGTAAAATTGTAACTGGAAAACTCAACATATCTTTGCCGAGCAACAAAAGGATATTGTGGTAGGCACCAGGTGCAGTAGAGTTGTCAGAGGGGGCAATGCAAGAAGTACTGCAGGTGCCACAACATGCCGCGTAAAGGGCCCTTCCCGCTTGTCATCAGAGCCACTTGGGGCAGTGACAGCAATGCACTACAGACCAGTGGCGTCCCTATCGGGGGGCAGAGCTCTAAGTTTTGCAAGGAGCCTTACCTTGTTGTGGAAATCGCTCCTTTCCCGCACCACTTTAGCCAATCCTCAGGGGGGAAAGCTATGCCTTGGCATCCCTTACTGGCTACAGCAGCAAGGGAGAGGAGCGATTTACACTGGAGGGTAAGGCTCCTTGCAAAACTTAGCGCTCCACCCTCTCTGTAGAGACGCCACTGCTACAGACATTGTTTGGTTCAGCAAGTGCCTAAGCATTGCTGCCGCTGCCTGGAATGGCTCCAACGTTGAGTGGGAGGAGCCACTTACATGGCACATTGCAGTGATTGCAGTATTTACTGTGTCTTCACTGACTATTCCAGATGAAAAACTGAAGCCTCTGAGTTTATACCTATTGTACAGCTGTTAAAAAACAGTCATGTCAGCAAAAACAAACAAACAAAAACCCCAGCAGCTCTATTTACACACAATGACTGTCCTAGTGAAGAGAAAAAGTAGGCCTAATTCTGGTAATTTTAAAGCACTATACAGGTCAGGGGGATGTGATGGCGCTGTGGTGGCGCTGCTGTTGCTGAACTTGCTGACCGGAAGGTTGGCAGTTCAAGACTGTGTGATGGAGTGAGCTCCCGTTGCTTGTCCCAGCTCCTGCCCACCTAGCAGTTCAAAAGCATGAAAAAAAAATGCGAGTAGATAAATAGGAACTACTTCGGTGGGAAGGTTACGGCGTTCTGTGCACTACGTCATATAGTCATGCCAGCCACATGACCACGGAAGCTTGTCCACAGGACAAACGCCGGCTCTTCAGCTTAGAAACGGAGATGAGCACTGCCCCCTACAGTCAGTCACGACCAAACCATTTGGTCGTGGGGAAACCTTTACCCTTACCTTTTTTACAGGTCAGGGAAGAGATACACACAGAAAAGAGGTGTATACATACATTGATATATTGATCTTATGCTAGAGAAGAGATAGAAGGATCACATTGTCTCCGTTATCTCTCTCCAGAAATTTGGAGGAAGGAAATTGCCTTCTAAAAGACACTGAAAGTCAGGTAAGAGGAACCTAGCCAGACCTGTTCAGATGATTTTTTTCTATGTAGCATTGGAGCAGCCAGTAGTGTCCCAAGAAGGGTGGGGTGATTTTTATGTTTGGCAAGGCACCTTACCTTGCTAAGCAAACCACTTCTCCCTCCCCATCGTAGCCATTCCAGGGTGCAAAAGCAATGCAAAGGCATCTCCTCCTTGTTGTGTGTGCCACCATGAATGGTGATGATGGCGAGGAGCAGTTTACATGGCAAGGTAAGGTGCCTTGCAAAACATAACACCTGCCTCCCTCTTGGGATGCTACTGGAAGCAGCTACACTAAAGGCCCTGATCTTCCAGTAACTGTTCTTCTTACCACAGTCTTCAGCAGGGCCCAGTTGAAAGATCTTAGTGGGCATGGAGGTTAGCCTCACATGGCAAAGATCCACTAAACACTTTTTCTGTTCTCATTAAAGTACATGGGGACTGTGCAGAATAGATGCTTGGTCTGTGAATTGTTTACTTCCTTAGGGCCAAATCATATCAAATTTTCCAGCACTGATGGAACCACACCAACAGGGCTTGCATCTCATCCTGCAGAGGGGAGGCGGTCATGGAGGCCTCTTCCAGGCAAGGGAATGTTTGTTCCTTTACCTTGGGGCTGCAGTGTGGTTGCACCGGCACTGGAAAGTTGGATAGGATTGGGTCCTTAGTGTCTTCATTTGCACAGCACAATCTTGTATCTCAGTGGTTCCCAGACTGTGGGTCAACGGATCACACCAGTGGATCTCAAGCCAATTTCAGGTGGGTCCCAAAGCACCTAGAGCAGCCATATTGAAAATATGGGACGATAGGATGCTGGAAAGGGGGAGGGCTGTGTGGTTGTTTTGCTTGGGTCAAGTTTGTGAAGAGGCTTCTTTTCTTTCTGATTCACTTTGCTGCTGGGAAATGGCTGAAAAATAACCCACCATATTGCTGCATTATCAGGAAATCAGCAGGTTCTGGCATCACAATGACGGCAATTCTGGCCATGATGTCACTTCTGCTGGGTCCCGGTCAGATTGGTATTCTAAAAAGTGGGTTCCTGTGCTAAGTGAGAACCACTGGTGTATCTGTTTATTCAGAACTATGTTCTACCATTCAGTAGGCTCACTCTTGGGTAAATGTGCATAGGATTGCAGCTTACGTAATACAAATTCAGCGGCTGAGCAAGGATCAAGGGATTAAGAGGATGCCTATTTCATACTCCATAGAATTCATGACCATGGAGATGCTCCATTGGTATTCAGGATGCAGCATATACTGCCTTCATGTTTGCCATTCCTAATCTGTGGACCTTTAGGAGGAAAATAAGTAAATACAGTGTTTCTATCCATAAAGTTCTCCCCATGAAGAATTGTCAACAACTTCCTCATCTTTTTTTTCCAGGCAACTCTTTATGAATTTTTCTCCAGCTCGCTCTGTATTAGAGCTATTTTCAGGACATGCTGTAATTTCAAAGGTGTCTGAATAGCACTGAACGTACTTGTGCTCTCATTACAGCCTTCAAAGGCATTGACGAAGCACTCAAGAAACAGGTGCTGAACAAGACAACAGAAGAAATATTGGTTTTGTAGGTCTGAAAGTTGGGAAAATACTGTACTAAACCACTGCATAATGTATCACAGTTTCCATTTTTTTTTTTTTACAAAAACAATCTGAGTTTCATTGAGTTTCCACATGTAGCTCTTTCCAACTCTCATTCTAGTTTTTCTCCATCGAACACTCAACTTCCATTTACTCCTAATATAAGAGCTGGAGAACGATCCCTGTTTCCAGTTGTGATGTGCATGCAGATTTGGGTTTGTTTTCAGGGACCTGAAATAATGGGACAAAACTCCTCAATAAAAGCTGGTGCGGATCTAATAATAGATGCCTGCAAACCATGGTTTGCAAACTGCAAGCCTGCCTTGGGAAGATGAGCTCCTCCTTTTTCCTCTATTCATAGTGAATTGCCCTCCTTTCTCTTAGACTTACAGAGCAACCCTAACTCCTACAGAGCAATTAAATCCTAACTTGCTGAGCGCTGTTGCGCACATGCCGTAAACTGGCTCAGTGCTGACGCAGGCACTTGCATCAACAGTGTAGCGCTAGACCAAGCCCCCGGTAAGCCACTCCTGCGCCAGTCAAGTTCAGCTGATGCAGGGGCTCTTCTGGGTGGGGGGAAAGTGGGAAGGAGGGCAGAACAGGATGGGGGGGAGAGTGTCCCAGTGGGCAGGATGGCCCAGGGAGTGCATGCAGCTGTTAGGCCACATCCAAACTCTGTCCCCATCCAGTGGAGCCCAGATTTGGGCCGTACAGTGTGCTTGGACTTGCACCTGCTATACAGCACGTGCAGATCCAAGTAGCCCCATAGGGGTGGCTGGTGCCTACCCCAGAGTAAGGGGATGAATGTGCCCTTGCCCCGTGGAGGCTCCAGCCTGCTCCCAAGCTGCGCTGGATTCAGCAGAGTCCAGACAGCCTGCCTGTTCCAGCGCAGGTTAGGATTGCCCCCTTACAAGGGTTAACTATGATTCACAGCACAATCCAAGAGTGCCCATCGCGTCAACGCTACATGATAGCATTGATGCAGGGGCGCTGATTGGCACCCTGTGTCGGCGCTCGAGCAACAGCACCGGTGCTACCGGCAGAGCAGGTCCCATTGCGCCCATGCTGAGCCTCCCTCACATCGGTCAAAGCCGGCCGGCGCAAGGGAGTCTCCATGCATGAGATTGGTGGGGGGTGGGAGGTTCTGGGCGGGGGGAGGGCGGGATGTGGGTGGGCTCCAGATTCGGCCATAAGGCTGAATCCTAAGCCAGTCCAGGAGGCTGAGCGGCTCTGATTTGAGCCGCATGGTCTTCTCAGCCTGCTGTTTAGCAGGTGCAGAGACGAGGAGCACATAGGGGAGGCTGGAGCCTCCCCTACGGTAGGCGCTAATGTGCCCTTGCTGCAGGGAGGCTCCAGCCTCTACTATACTCCGCTTGTATAGGATTGTGCTCTCAGAGTTACACGTGCACATATGCTAACCATAGTTAACGGTAAACTGAAAATCGTCAGACCATGGTTTCATGAGGGATCCACAGAACAAGGTTAGTGTCATCCACGTGGAACCAGTTGCAGACCTGACCCATTTGCCACCCTGGAGCCAGGACCACATGCTGCCGCCCCACGGTGACTGGCACCCCCAAAGCGACCCCCACTTACTGTGGGGGTGCCCCCACTAGCACTCCCCACTTACCTGGAGCTTACAGCGCCTCATGTGAGTTTCCCTCGCACTCTGAAAGCTTTCTAAGCCTTCAGAAGGCCTCTATACAAAACTTCTGGCTTTCCAACGAAAATTGTATAGCAGGAGGTGGATCGCACCTGGGGGCACTTGCTCCCCCAAGGTAATGGTAGGACTGCCACTGCATGCACCTCTAAACCATAACATGGCTCCAAATTTTATTCCTATGCCTATGTGCTCTTTAATCCTTCTCCTAACTCACCTTACTTACAGCATTTGTCTGATGTGTGTGTGGGGGTGGGGGAGGTACACAAAGGTCAATGGCCTCGCATCAACCTGGAGGACAGTTTTGAGTGGAGTGTTCCAAGGCTCTGTCTTGGCCCTGGTTCTCTTTAACATCTTTATCAATTACTTGGAAGAAATGATACAAGGTTGTTGTTGTTGTTCAGTCGCTAAGTCGTGTCCGACTCTTCGC
>JAJKFI010014936.1:0-24580 GCA_029204185.1 Lerista edwardsae
CACACACACACACACACACACACACACACACACACACACACACACACCTCACCTCCTTCCATCCTCTATACTATAGCATAATACAAGAGAACTGGGGAAAGGAGTAGAGGAAGCCTGCCCACCCGCCCCCATGCTGAGCCCGAGCAGACTTTGTGAGAAAGCTCCTCCATCTGCAGCCCAGCCTGGTGGGAGTCAATTAATTCTGAATAACCTAAACCGACAGAGGTATTTGCATTCACAACCTGACTGATGACCGTATAAAATTGATTTATGAATTGAAGTGCTTCTCCACCCCTTATCCCCGATTCAGGCCATAATTGATTATATGTGCTGCACCAAAATTAAAGAGAAGAAAAAATTTAAAAAAAAAGAAAAGATAAAAGAAAGGCCCCACAGGCATTGCCCTGTATTCTCAGGGTTCTCCAGGATTAGCTGTTCTATTCATCACTTATCTTTTTTTTTTTTTAAAGATGCTTCCCATCCCCACTATTGCTGGCCAACCTTGGCTTCGTGAGTGGCCTCCCACTTTAAGGTGCAACTCCATACAAAATAAGAATTAAAGGGATGGCCTGATGCAATGGTAAGTGCCCTTTTACTGGTTTCCATGCTGGGAATCTTAAAATATTATAGGCATATAGCAGTTTTGGTGTGTATCAGAAGAGACACCTATCTCCCTTCAAAGTCCTACAGTTTCAGCATGTAATATTTAGAGTAAAGCATCAGGGACTGTATGAACAAGACATTACCCGAGTCAGAAGGCTCCTTCTTGAACTACTACTAGGCTAGGAAAATAACCCACAAGAAGGCAGTGTTTTCAGCAGTAACTGTGGTAGCGGATCTTCATTGTATGTATCTCTTACATTTAAGCTTACTGGTATATAAAAATGGTCACAGACCCCTTGCATACTGTAGGCCTTTGGCTCCACTGTTTTCAGTTTAACCTTTATACCAGCGATTTTCAACCTTTTTCATATCATGGCACACTGACAAGGCACTAAAATTGTCAAGGCACACCATCAGTTTTTTGACAGTTGACAAGGCTCACATCCTCCATCACATAGCACATAGCACAGTGGTTGCAAATCGATTCCCCGTACCCATATATACACATACCTGCCAATAACACTTCACACATTTGATGAAGTGGACTGTAGTCCACAAAGGCTATATTTTTATTAGTCATTAAAGTGCCACAAGGCTCTTTTGCCTTGGCCTGCATAAACTCCTACTGCACATCAGCATATGAGATCACGCAACACTTTCAAACCAAAGTGAAAAATAGCCTCCAGTCTCTTTTTATGCCACATGAACTGGCTCAAGACAGTACAGATGTAGCAAAGCACGTAATAGGGTATGGAAGTTTGGCCCACGCACAGCACTGTCGTTCATTATATAGTATCATGTTTTAGTAGGGATGTGCCAAAGCAGTGCTGTTCAAACAGCAGAAAAAACACAGTGATCTTGTTCATACGAACAGCAGACGAGGTGGCAAAACTGATCCTGGACTGTACCATTTCAGTCTACAAGGTGTGGGTGTGTGGGTGTGGGTGTGCACGCGCACATGAGCCAAAGTAATAATTCAAGGTTAAATTAGAATGCTGATTTTAGTTGATTTTCTATACTAAATTTTTTTCTTTTCAATAATGTGATTGCCCCCCCCCCATCTGCAGTTTGAAGTGAACTAGTCCAGGAACTGTTTCACCTATCTGACATCTGCTCTTTATAAGAACAAGGCCCTGGGCTGTATTGTTTTGCTGACTTTCAGATGCCGTCATAGTTGACATGGAAGATCAGCTGCTACCTACATCACATTAAGTTTACTGTAAAAGTCAACACACAAGGAGAGAACCAAGATGAGAAGGGAAGGGGTAAAGTTACCAGATGTGAGAAAGGACAGGGTTCCTTTCCCTTTAATAGTAACCTAGAACAGCAGTTCCCAAACTGTGCGTCTGTTGCGCACCATGGGTTACAACCCAGTTTTTGTAACCACAAAAAAGTTTTTGTAGGTCACAAAACTGACAAGGCAGATTAGGCTATGTGCATCAAGGGTGGAACAACCTGAAATTTTGGGGAGCACTGCTGCCCGATCACCATTATAGCTACAGAGGCTTTAGTAGCTGGTAAGGTGAAACTTTTTTTAAGGTGAGTCCCGATGCTAAAAAGTTTGGGAACCACAGCCCTAGAAAAAAGAATTTCAGTACATGCAGCTTTTCTCACCCTTACAAGAGAGCAACCCATGTCTGCTGAAATTCTCTCTTCTGCATAGCTTCCGTTCCTCATGTCTTAACTAAACTTCATGAATTGCTTGTTGCCATATTGCAAGCTGTGAAACCAGTTGCATATTGCAAGGTGGGGATTTAGTGGTGTGTTCAAATATAGGATGTATTCTACAAATGTTCATCCATTTGATGTCTGACCTTGTTTGTGAACAATTGTTTTGCATCTATAGAAATGTCATGCAGGTTTATTTTCTGCAATGTAGAGTCTTCTAGTGATGAATACCAATTAGTAACTGGGTGCCTCTGCTAACCCTTGAGAGCATAGACCTGTGGGACTCATGACTCCTGATGTTATAGATCAGTGATTCTCAAACCTTTTACCACTGGGACCCAATTTTTGGAATGACAGTCTGTCTAGAACCCAACGGAAGTGATGTCACGGCTTGAAGTGCTGTCATTATGATGCCAGAACCTGCTGCTTTCCTGAGAAGGCAGCAATAAGTTGGATTATTTCTCAACCATTTTCCAATAGCAAAGTGAATCAGAAAGAAAAAAAGGCCCATTTAAAACCTTGACACAGGGGCATAGCTTGCATTGCCTGCACCTAGGTGCGTCTGTTTCTTTCCCGGCTTGGGAAGCAAATGGAAGCGCCTAGCACTTTGCACACTTGCTAACGTGGCCCGGACATTTTAGTTCGGGCTGTGCCAGTGATCACGCAAGGTGCCAGGTGCCCCCAAACTGGGAAGCAGATGGTGGCACCTGGTGCCTCACGTCGTGATCACTGGCATAGCCTGAACTAAAACGTCTGGGCCGCGTCAGCAAGTGTGCGAGGCATGCCTCCCTCAGCTTCAATTGAAGCCAGGGAGACTTGCTGAAGCCCCGCCTCTGGGGCGGTAGAGCCCCGCCTCCAGGGGGAACGCAGGCATTCTCTTTGGAGGTGGGGCTCTACTTGCCTTGGTGCGCCTCTCCCAGCTTCAACTGAAGCCAGGGAGATGTGCTGAAGCCCCTCCTGAATTGCCTCTTCAGGGCTTCAGCACGTCTCCCTGTCTTCAATTGAAGCTGGGGCAGATGCGCCGAGGCTGGTAGAACTCCACCTCCAAGGAGAACGCCTGGGGATGGGCGCTGCTGGCCTCAATTCTTAGGGGCACAAATGTTTGCGCCCCTAAGAATTTTGTGCTCAGGACGATGACCCCCAAGGCCCCCCCACGCAATGCCACTGCCTTGACACAAGCAAAACAACCCCACAGCCCTCCCTCTTTCCAGTATCCTGTCTTTACCTCTCCCTTTCTAACATCCCATCGTCACATATTTTCAATATGGCTGCTCTAGGTGCTTTGTGACCCAGCTGAAATTGGCTCTCGACCCATTGGTAGGTCCCGACCCACAGTTTGGGAACCACCGTTGTAGATGAAAGCACCTCTTTTCTGTCTGAACACCTTAGAGGCCAGCCTATTTTGGGGTATTTGGGGTAGTTCTGCATTTCTGTAAGTGAACCAGCTCTTTTCCTGGTATGAGGGACCACAACAGAGAGGTGCACCTGCGTGTGATTTGTGAGAATAAGATCACCATCTCTCTCTTTTGAAAAAAGCAGGTTTATTTTTTGAATGAGTAACTTATCTCAGTATATTTTATTCTCATATACCTCAAAGAATCTTCTGCCCTTGTTCAATGAGAGTAAAATGAAACTGCAGGCCAAAACCAGTCTTTCCAAAGGGGGAACTATTCACTGAAATAACTATGGTAACAGCAAGGCAACATTTGTGTCCCTGCTCCCCAGCCCAAATCTCAGTTATTATTTTTAAATATCTGATGGGAAAGGGTTGTTCTCTGGAGGGGCTGTTCAACCAGTGAGGTCTATTAGAAAATTACCCTCAGAAGTGTCAGCAGAATCGTCTGTATTAAAGGCTGTTTTGAACTGGAGAGAGTGAGTGTGCGGGGAGGGGGTGCAGGGAGAGAAACTAGCGAGAGCTGTTTTCTTCAGATTTCACAAACTTTAAATGGAAATTCCATCTGTTTCTTCCTTAGGGTGCCAATGTCCCACACAGAGACACTACGGGTGAGGGACAAGGAGTGTGCATCATGTATTGTTCCTTAATTTTAGCGAATAAAGTTTCCCAGAAATCATTTGCCTCTTAGTCCTCACGTCCCCTATCTCTGTAACAAAACTACCAAAAAAAAGTTTAAAAGACATTCTTTATTTCCCCCACAGCTGCCCTCTGAGCTCCCCTCCCTCCTCCTTGCTCCAGTGCATGCTGGGTAAGGCCGTGTATTCTTAGACTCCCAATGGCCCCCATTACTGTCAATTAGTTACGGAATGCTACTGGGATTCATGCCTGACAGCTCCGGCAAAGCAGGAGAAATGGGCTCAGTAGGGAGCAAGGGGCCTGCTTTTTTTCTTCCAGAAGAAATACCTTTCTCAGCAAGGCTTTTTAATGGCCTCCCCTGCCCCCCATCTACACACATCCATACATATGTGTGTGCGTGCATGCATATTGTGCCGGATTGTGAGAATTCTTAGTACAGGAACTCTGAGAAAGCTGACCTGCTGAAATAGGAGTTCTTTAAAGCACGGTATTTTCTATTCTGTGGCCACCCCGGTTAGGAGCTCTTGTTACAAATACATCATCCTCAACTACCTGGGTGTATAACGTTTCTCTCTTTCAGCTTCCGTGCCTCTTTTGCAAAGAAAAGGACAGAAAGAATGATCTGTGACAAGTGATCTGGGGGTGGAAAGTTTTGTGGTACTGACTCTAGCACACCTCTCTTGCAGATCTGCACACTCTTTGGGGCCTTTCCGTTCCTCAGGCTGCAGTCCTGTGTATATTTTCCTGCTGAACACAGTGGGACCTATTCCTGAGTAAACATGCATAGAACTGCACTGTAACCATGCAAATCCAAAGCCTTGCTGAAGTCTTGATGGCGCATCCGGCTTTCTATAGCTGGCATTTAAATACATCTTGTAGCTTTATTTATTTTGCATGTGAACAGCCAGTGTGGGCACCAGCTTGCTGCATGGCAACCGTTTCCCCCCAATGGTACATTGGGTACTACCACAGTCACTGGTACTGAGGGTTGGCCCTGCCCAAGTGGGCTTTCTAAGGGGTGTAGATGTATATCTGGGAACAGCTTCCTGCCTTGTGTCATTCTATTCTCTCTAATTTTTTTTACAAAATACAACCGCTCTTACATAATATACTGCTACTGTATACAGTCAGTCTTCATTGTCCAGTAGGATTAAGGTAAAAGTTTCCCCATGACCGAAGTCTAGTCGTGACCGACTGTAGGGGGCGGTGCTCATCTCTGTTTCTAAGCCTGTAGAGCCGGCTTTTGTTCGGCAAACAGACGAGCTTCTGTGGTCATGTGGCCAGCATGACTATACGCCATAGCGCACAGGATGCCATTACTTTCCTACCGAAGTGGTACCTATTTATCTACTCACATTTTTACGTGCTTTCAAACTGCTTTCGAAATCCAGTAGGATTAGCTTCCTATAAATCCTTGCAGACCGTGACTTGCAGATAATGAACCATTTGCAGATAATGGGGCACCTTATCTGCTATCAGAAGAATCCAGCAGGGTCCTTCAAGAAGCCAGCAGAGTGCAGCAGGAAGTGCCAAAAGATCTCTGAATGCTGCGGAGATCTTCCAGAGGCTGCAGGGAACTTCAGAATGGCATTTGTAACCAGCATGGACCCCTTAAACAAGGCCAGCAGATGCTTCTGCCTGACATTTTAAAGGGGTCAGGGCTGGTCGCAGGTGCCATTCTAAACGTTCCTGAAGTCTTTGGAAGGTCTCTGCATAGCGGATAATGAAGACAGAAGTGCAGATAACTAGCTAAGTATCAATTCTGCCCCTCGCAGATGGTGAGTATGCATATAAAGAGGACTGTTTGTATTTTGTTTGAACCTTGAAAGAGTTGTTCAGACACATGCCCCATCTCCTCTTTTGGCAGGAATTTGCAGAGCCTTCCTCTGTAAATTCGCATCCCATGTATTGGGAGCATTATTTTGGCCAAAGAAAGTTACCTAGGTGCTGGTTTCAGCTGTCTAACATCTACATAATTTGTATCTTGTATTTTGGGAATGGACCTGCATCACAAATGTAGGCCAGTTTAACTCGGTTAACACCCCCCCCCTCCATCCTTGTAAGTTTAGGGATATGATAAGGACAGTAGGTGCTAAGCACTAAGTTAGTGCTTAGTTCTTACACTCTCACAAAACAACAGTAACTAAAGACCAAACCATACAGGACGCAAGGGATTTTAAAAATAAAACAAAAACGCAGATGCAGGGGCTACCGTTTTGATCAGAAAAGTGACTCTGTGTATGTTTAATACTTTCCCTTATCTACTTCCCCACGGCAGCTATTAAGTCCCAAAAGGGAAGCATGCAGGTACATATCTGTATTTTTTCCATCCACAAGTCCAATCATTTTGAAGAGCGGTGAAATTAAACACCTCTCCCCCAACACTGGTGCCCTGATGCAATTCAAAGCTGTTTTGCCCCTGTTTAACATTTTACAAATGTGGGGTGATCTAATCACAGATCTCCTGCATCAGATGCAGTTTGGCCCTGACATTTTTTGAGGAGAATCATGACAAATGTCAGAACTGTTAATGTGCATGATGTTTCAGTTTCACGACTCACCAACAATCAGGTTGCGATCTACGGGTGAGTCCTCCTGACCCACAGTTCGGGAAACTGGTATCCTCGGATAACTGAAACTGTGGATACCGAATCAGTCAATATTAGGGCACACCTGTACATCATTATTCCAAAGGACAACCACTCTCTCTGCTTTTGACTGACAAAACCAGGCACAAATTCCCAAATGCTTCTTGATTGTGTAAAAGTTCCCACTCAGCTTTCTTTGTGCAGTATTGGGTTATCCTTTTCTTTACAAGACAATCAATTAATTAGCCCTGCCCTGGCTATTCTAAAGCTGATATTAATTTGCTATCCATCAATATAGTTTTACAGGATCTGGCAGGAATTATCAGAACTAAAATTATGCTATGAATTTAGGAGGTTCTTCCCACCTTGTCTTCTCTCCAGGGTTGTAAAGAATTGAAAATTAGTTTTAAACCATTAAGTGAAATATTTTTCTAGCAGAAGCTGTTGAAAGATGAAAAACTCACTCTGTCTCTAATAGGATCCCCATATCACATTATTCTCCTTTACGCTGCAATCCTATCTACACATACCTGGGAGTCAGTCCCATTAACTATAATGGGATTTATTTCTGAGTAGACATGCATAAACCTGGGCTTTGAGTGTGTGATCGTCCCAGATAATATTTATTTTGAAAAAATGCATGCATTCTCACATAAAATTATTTAAGCCTACTTTCAAATCAAGTGCCTAAACTGATTTGCAAATTATTATTTAAAAAAAATGTAAGGAGTTTCTAGACATGTGTTTAACTGGGAGGGTGCTGGTGACAAATACAACACTCATACAGCCACACTGTTGACTGCACTGATATCAACTTTTCCATAGTGGGGAAATTTGCTGCTAAACTACATTTCTTGCTGCTATAAGAAACACCGTTACCCTGACTTCTTTTGTTGTGTGGAAAATGGCACCTACTGTCATGGCAGCAACTATAGATCTGATGCATTCACTGCCAAACATTAGGGAGCAGATTCTGTTTGTCCTGACAGGATTCTTACATCTTTCCAGGATTGAGCTGTTGGAGGGGGAGGGATTTATGACAGCAGAAGTGGCTTCTGCTGTCGTAAAATGGCTGCCAATGGAGCGATCACACAGCAGTCCATTGGTTGCCATTTTGGGAGTGCTGCCAGAAGAGGCGGTGATATTCTGTGTCCATTGCCAGTTTTAGCCATGCCCACTGGACCAGGAAAGGCTATAGAAACACATCAACGCACCACACAAACATTCTTTCCCCTTACCCTTTGGAGCCATTTTGGGTGGCTAGAGTAAAATGGAGGGGATTCTTCCATTTTGCTCCAGCCACCTGGAATGGCTCCGAGGAGGAGAGGCCACTTGTACGGCAGGTTGAAGACTGTAGAAAACCTAATGCTCTGACCCCCTCTGGCTACGCTAATGGTGGGATGGGTAGGGAGGAGGCAAAACTGAGCAGCGATGGGGGAGGAATGGAGCGGGAAGCTGTGGAAGAGGGTGGATCTTGTGGCAAAGGTGTGCACCGGATTCTGTCCCCTCTTTTATCAGCCTCTCTGCCCCTTTTTTCTCCTTGGACTTGCGCCAGCTACAAAGCTGTCACAAGTTGGAGGACACCCATTGCAGAGTGGGAGGCTTATGGAAGGCTATGGTGAAATAATTCCACTTTCCTCTCCAAATCCTCCTGATCTGCTGTATCCCTACTAGATATAGTGCCTTTATTTTTGATGCATCTGAAGGTAAGGGTGCAATCCAATCCAATCCAACTTTCCAGCACTGACATAGCTGTGCTAGTGGGACATGTGCTGCATCCTGCAGTTGGAGGGCAGTCACAGAGGCCTCCTCAAGCTAAGGGAATATTTGTTCCCTTACCTCAAAGCTGCATTGCCCTTATGCCAATGCTGGAAAGTTGGTTAGGATTGCGCCCTGAATTGCCCAGGGGTAGGGGTAGGATTGGGCTCTAACAGTTACATTACTGAAAGAAATTCAGAGATCAAACTTTTCCCAACACGGTGACGCAATAACGAGGAAACATCATCTGTTGAATTTCTACCTGCCATACAACACAAAGGCAGCAAGCAATGACATAAAGGTTCACTCTCTGTTTCACAGCTGAACGTCTCTCTCCCACTTTGGGGCAATAAACTAACAGCAAGCAATGAAGAGGGAAGAATATATTCACAAGGTTCTTGCTTGAGATGTGTCTTACTAAAAATCAAATATTTGGGGGAGTTTCTCTGTCTAAAGAAGGAACAAGAAGATGAATTGCTTATCTCCCAGCATGTTTGTGAAGGGGGGGGGGCAGAGAGAATGACACAGTAGTCACATGATTTCTAAACCCCTGAAACAAAGTTGACAGGAATGTCATGGCATGAAAAGGCAAAATGGCCACTTTAATTAACTCCTTTTCACCCGTCTAGAACAGAAGCCGAGCACTTCTTTTCTCAATCCCATTAGAACCCCCTCTCCCTCTTACCAGAGGTTCCTTTAAAAAGGATAGGATAAGGGACTTTTATAGCTGATTATAAATATATCACTCCCGGGGTCAAGGGCCCTTGCTCTCCCTGCTTTTGGGACAGGGGTGGGTAATTAATTGCCTGGGACTGCCGGCTGCAAACACAGCCGGCAAATTGTAGGAGAGTAGGAGAGGGGTATGGAAGATATTATTTAGCGTGAAATGTTCCCACAGCAGCAGTGTCAATTCTCCAGTGCCATTAGCACGTGACGTAGTGTGAAATGTGCAGGCAACCTACTGTGCTTCCCCCCCCCCAAAAGCAGGAGTGTAACTAACATGTGTGTCCCTATCATACATCAAGCTTTGTTTCTGTGTGTGGACTAATGCCAAGAACAGGCGGGAAGGAAGGGGGCCCCAGAGAGGATGAATTTAATCTTCTAGGGAGAAATTCTTCTTTCTCTTTTCAGTGGCCAATAATATCAATCCCTTTGGGACAACCATCTGTTTTAATGGCTGTTGAGGTGATAAATTAAGGTGATGACACAGATATCACATGTTTGACACTGATGATGATGAAATTCGATATTCCTTGTAACTTTTGTACTTGGTTTTGAGGAACTCCCAAACCTAGTTGTTGTGGCATGAGGTAAATCAAGCATCTTTTGTTCAATGTTTCTCATTCTTAACTCCCTTTCTGCCCTTCGCCCCAGGACTGTTTTTTTTTTTAACAGATCCATGAGGTGCTTGGCCCTGATATTTGGCCTTTATTATAACTCTTTTAACTTGTTGAGATAATCAAGTTAATTTGTCACCTGATATTAAAAAAAAAAAAGTGTTGTCATGTTGACTTCAGAAAACAAAAGTGGGCAGCAGTTTTACCTGTACAACCTCTGGTGGAAGACTGCCACCATAGGGGAAGCCTATGCATTTCTACATGCACTTCTATTATAGGAGCATATAAGTGGAGAGACTGAGCCTAGTTTGAACCTCTGCCAACAACTCATTAGGGGCCCAATCCTAAGCTTCCCTAGTGCCCAGGGCTCCAGCAGAACCAAAATGGCTACTGATGGATCTGTGTCCGTCATGGAAGTGACCAAAGGTCTTCTTGGTGAAAGGGAACAAATGTTCCCGTTACCCCTTGTCAACCTCTAGCAGCACCAAAGGGTCTACTCAAATCTGCGCCTGACTTTGAGCAGACACAGAACTGAGAAGACCTATGTATCGCTCCTTGGCTCAGAGGAGGGGGGTTAGGAGGATTTGGGGGCAGTCTCAGTTGCTGTTCCCAGTCCCCTCCCGTTGCCGATCTCCCCTCAGACCACCCTCCTTCTGCCTAGTTCTGCCCCTTCTCCACCTTCCCTGCTTGAGAGAGTTAGAACAGATAAAATAATTTTTTACCCAGTGGGTAATTAATTTTACCCAGGGTGGAACTCCTTGCCACAGGTGATGGTGATGGGCATATGGCCTAGGTGCCTTTAAAAGGGGATTGGACAGATTTCTGGAGGAAAGGCCCATTGCAGGCTACAGGCCATGATGGGTGGTGCTCCTTATTTTACAAACAAGCTACCTCAGAACGCATGGGAGAGACAATGAGATGCAAGTGTCTTGTGAGCTCCCTGAAGCATCTAGTGCACCACTGTGAGACACAGGAAGCTGGACTAGATGGCCCTGAGCTAGCAGGGCTTTTCCTATATTCTCCCCTCGCCTCGAAAAGCCTCACCACTGACCGGCAGTGATACTTACCACTCAGTGCTCCCATTGAGCATCTCCTGGTGCTGAGGCCCATAGCCAACTGCTGCTGGCCACAGTGTCACTCCCACACTTCACAGCACACTTTACAACACCCCGAGTCAGTGGTGAATATAGTGTGCGTGAGGGTAGCCGTTGGCGGTAGACTCAGGCAGCCATTACCTGAGACAAGCCACTTTCTCTCAGCTCCAACTCCCCAGCCGCAGAGGAAGGTGATGGCATCGATGATTTTTTGTAGGAACAACATTGAGGTAATACAGGTGTAGCACTTTACACACTCAGGAAGTCTCTTCAAATGTTCAGTATTATATGATTATTCTGGGTTCCACGTCACTCTCCATTAGAAAGTACACTAACTCCTTTCATTTTGCCTGACCTCCTGGATCAAGACTTGGTCCAATAAAGTATATCATTCTACCAATTAATGTCAACCTGTTTCAAACATACAATCGAAGTATTCTTTCAGCACAACATTGACCCAAACCAGTTAAACCCATGGGCTAAATCTAGGGCTTATTTTAGCGATTGGTGTGCCATCTGAAACCACTCACCCCCCTGACAAACGAGAGTGCTGGACAGACTTTATTTTTCAAACTGAATGGAAAGCAATGCTTCAGAGGCAATCCCTATTTCAACAGGAGTGATGTTGGGAATGAAAAGAGCATGGAAGAGAAGCCCCCCCCCTCCCCACCAATCCAGGTTCCAACTGAGGATTGTTGCTGCCTGTACAGTGTTTTTAAGACTACTCCAGTTTTAAGTACACTTCATAAATATGCATTTGGGAGCATGCGTACATTGGTCTGGTCCTGAGAGCCAATTCACACAATAATTGATAATATGGTTGGTTGCTAGTTCCTGTCAGACTGATTTGCTTATGATGAATACTGTATGAACAGAGTTGCCAAAGGGCCAGAAAAATAGCATACATGGGTAGCTTTTGCACCTTTAGATCAGTGTGAGGGGCAGATATAAGGCTTTCCAGGACATCAGATCTGGCCTGCTGATGAAGCAAGCTGAAAAAGACATTTTGAACAGTAGACTGGTGAAGGGAGGTGCTCCATGTGCACTCTGCATTTCTCTGCCACTCACCTGGCCTACCTGTATGGCCTGGGTGTCTTGGCCAAAGAGCCTGGTAGTAGTTGAGGAACATGGAGTGGCCTGGAGCAGGGGTGTCAGACTTGTTTCACAGAGTGGCCTGAATAGCATTTATTATGTCTAATGAGAGTTTAGAAATGACATCATTAAGCAGAAAGTGGCATTAAATAGACGGTGGCCAAAAATAAGCATTTTGTTCTAAGGTCATTAGCAGCAAACCTCGATATTTTCAAGATATGGGAGAGCCCAATTGTCATACAGGCCACCCTTTCAGTAGCGCTGCTTCTGCTGAGGTGATCATGGTGGCATAAGTGGCTCCTCTTCTTCCTTTAATCCTCACAACAAACCTAATGGATGAGGCTGAGCTGTAATTACATTTCAGTGTCACGGAGTTTCCTCTGATATACAGTGGCATTATTGAGGAGAGAGCTGTTCCTTATAATTCAAATTACAGTTCTATATTTTAATAACAAAGGAATATGAATCCATTCCAAGCAGGGACATAGCTAAAGAAGTGCAGGGGGTGCAATTGCACCAGGCAACAGGCTTTAGGGAGGGACAACAAGCTGAGTTTTACACTAGTGGCCAAAATTGTGAAAACATTGGCATGTATGAATAATACCATCATTTTATACGCCATTCGATGCAGAATTTAATGCAGAATGCAATGAAACAAATTGGAGTGCATTATCTTCATTCTATCAAACGTTATGGGCAAAAAAGCTAAGAAAATAAAAATACAACTATGATGTTACTTCCTGTTGTATTGGACCCCATCCTAGCTAATTCTCCATTTGGCAACAGGAACAGGCTTCTCTGCAACCAACTGACATTACAATTATTATAATATATTTATTTATTATACAATTATATTATAAAGATTTTTATCCCGCCTTTCCATTTGCAGGAGCAAATGCTCAAGGCGGCTAACAAGTCATGTAGGTATAGAAGCTGAATGCACCTTTCACTAGATGCAATGGAAGCAGATCAGAGTTTTGCTGCTGTTTAAAAGAAGAAGCAGGCGGCAGAGGGGCTGCATGTTGTTTGCTTTGGTAGGAACTGCTGTACAGATTATTGCCTTCCTGGTGCCTGAATGCTTCTCCGTAGTCCACCTGTATCTTTGGAAGTAAGCAGATATTCTCAAAATGTTCTCTTACTAAAAAGAAGCTCAGTTGCTTATTGCTTGTGGAAAGTGAAAATATGAACTACTACTGCACCGTATGATCCTGTCCCCTCTACAGCAGTTCCATTCCATCTTGTGAATCTTGTGCTTTTACAAAAACATAGTTTCAGTTTGTTCTTTGGAATGCTGGGTTCTCAAACTCACTTCAGTGCTAGGGAGCACTGGATTAGTAAGTCACTCTGGCTAACCTACTCACAGGGTTTTTGTGAGGATCAGGTATCCCACCTTGGGCTCCTTTGAAGAACTGCATAAAAATATCAAATTCCTCCTCTGTGGGTGTGCAATAACAGGAGCATTATTGTTGCCTGAAACAAGACTTCCCATCCACCCATTATATTACAAATTGAGTATCATTCATACCAATATTTTATTTTTATTTGAAGTATTTCTATGCCGCCTTTCCCATGCCAAAGCAAATGCCCAAGACGGCTTACATGGGCAGGCTAGTCTAAACCACCATTTTTTCAATGTTTTGTTTTTTACAAATATGCAGTATTCTGTGATTCACCGCATCCTCAGTTCCAGATGTAGCCTTCATAGTGTGGTTCTCTCCTCTGGCTGTGTGCCATTGAGCTTCAGCAGGCAATCGTAAGCCCAGCCTGAACAGGTCCTCAAGGTCATACTCCGTTCTTTTGCAGGCTGGCCTTCTCACACACTCCCCTGCAACTCTCACTTGCAGCTCATCAGCACCTCCATCCTGCTAGAATGGATAGAGCAGCTTGTCACAGCCTGACATTCTGCTGCCATCCAAAAACAAGACCACAGATTCCTCCGCTTAGCATCAGGCAGTTCAACCATCAGTCCACACCTCCTGCCATTAGACGGGATTGGGGTTGTGAAGGCTAGTACGTGTAGAGCAAGCAAATAAAAAATTGGGATTTTTTTAACCACCTGGAAAGCTCCCAAGTGTAAAAATGTCATTGCAGTATGAATGTGTACATTCTTCAGATAAGATTTCCAAATCCTATCTTCAACCATCAGACACTTACCCATGGGCTTTGTTCAATCCCTGAATAAGAAGCTACCCGTTCACATTATCCAAGACAAATGTACTGCTTTCCACTGGTGGAAAGCAGACTATAACCAAGTCTAACATCACACTATTTGTGTTACAGAAGGGTAAAACCACTCTAATAGGCTTGGAGCTGTGAATTATATGGAATGGAAAGTGTTGAAAAATTGTCCTGGTATGTGACCGGTTGAGGAGGAGGGATGTGGGTGGCAGTGGTGGTGGTGCAATTCTGACTGCCACCCTTAAGTTCAATTCCATCTGATCACATTGAATCCAGATAAATTCAAACCAAAGAAAACACTTGTTGACTGAACTGTTCCCCAAGTTCTTTCAAGGCAGGGTGGGTTGTTTTTTTTGTGGTTTTTTTTGATGTTGTTAAGAATCTCCCTCTCCCCCTTTTTATTACAGGAGAGGGGGAAAGGGATGTTGGGTATTGAAGCGGGTGGGGTGGGGGGGAAGATTGCATACTTAAAGTTGAAATAAAAAACCTCCCCTCTATTGACTCCTGAATGGCAGAGATAAAGAGAACCACATGGGAATCATTGTTTGAAATGAGAGCTCCAGAGCCTGGCCTCCCCTTTCCCATTATTGTGCTATTCACCCCCCTTCCTCCCCAGGTCCTTACTCTTCCTCCCCACCCTCTGGGCCTTGCCACCCCCACCCTATTTTCCCTTGTAAGTCCCAGAATTCCTTTTTCCGAGCTTGCACAGCCTCAGGCCCCTCAATTTAGCTTGAAACTTCCATTCAGAGTCACTGGATTGGGCAAAATCCCTTATTCACCACCTCCTCCAATTTGCCCTCATCAGCTGAGCTTCAGTTCAGATCCCACAAAACAAAACACAACAAAACCCCAGCCGTATAATTGATGGATCTTGCAGAAGGACTCCCTCCCTGCCTGCCTCTCTCCCTCCCTGCTGTTGCTCCTTCTATTTTCAGTCTCTTCCCTCCTTCCTCTATTTTTTGTGTGGAAGGGGGGAGACCCTTGAGTTAACAAGTGTGCACTCCAAATACGGTGCCTCCCACCCCCACCCCGATTTATTACTCTTTTACATCTCGCTGGTAAGACTTTGGTCATGTGCAGTCAACTCTCTTGACACCTGGCTGCCTTCCATGTGCCAAAGGGAAGCGCTGCCGGCTGCTCAGGGGACCCAAGGAGTGCAAAGCAGCCTTGTGGTGGGTGGTGATGAGATTGGGAGGAGGCTTTCCAAAGGCAATGGACGGGATAAGGAGGGAAATACATGGGATGGCCCAAGATAGAAGAGGACAATGCCAGCTTAGTTAAAGGACTGCATCAACATGAAATGATGCATTGCCATTCTCAGTGATTCTCACAGTGTCTTGCCAAAGCCCCTGCTCCAAACTTTCCTCCTAAATGCTATGCCCGCTTAGGCTACTTAGTCATCCAAATACAGACAGTCCTGGAAATATCTACAAACTACCAGACCCCAACACCAACAGAGAGCTCACCCCACCCAATGGCTTGCCTGTAGGCCACAGGTCTCCTCCTGGAGCTTCAGAGCAGGTGTCCTTCAATAATTGCCAGTCCTCAGTCCAATAGTCCTTTGTCAATCAGTCAAGCCAGTACATACATCAGTTCACCACAGCAGTCAGTTGTCCAGTCCAGTCCAGTACTTAGTCAAGCCAGTGGTTCAGTCCAATATGGCAGCCAAACCACCACTCTCTCCACAACTACAACCCACAGCTTCTCCTTCCTCCAGGTGCTCCTTATATCCCTGCTACAAGCTCCTAAGTGGCTGCAGCTGTGCAGCCCAGCCTCTGCTACCTCCCTGGTGTTAATCCTGCATTACTTGAACCAAGGGTCACTGTCGGCACCATCCACTGCCTCCTCGGGGTGATCTTCTGCATTTTCCACTACACACAGTTATGAGGCTCCTGGGCAAAAACAAACAAAACATAGCCTAGGATCTAACATAAGAGAATCCAGTTCTTTTGGGGCCTGATCCTATCAGGCTCAGCACAGGTGGTATGACAAATGCCATAAGGCACGTCCAACGTAAGGCATGCCCAGTGCCATCCTCACATGCCTGGAGGCTCCCCCGCAGAGCCAGTATGTTTTTCCATTGCCGGCATTGCGGTGATTATGGGCAGGCAAAGAGGACAGAACTGGGCAGAGGGAGGGGCAGAGTGGGGTGGGATCAGTGGTGACCTCCACCACCAGATCTTATCCCCCACCTTGGCCTGTGCAGCCTGACACGGGGCTGCTTGATTTTCTACTGGCAAAATAGCAAAGAGTCGAGGAGTCCTATTGCAGGAGGCAGGGCTTTCCCCGAGGGAAGGGGATGAAGATCCCCATTCACCCAGGGAGACTAGCAGAAGCTGTTTGGCTACTGCTGCACCTGTGGCACCCAGACAGCTCAGGATTGGGCTGTTGGTCATTGATTCATTCTCTGATTTCCATTGCCTCACATGTATTGAATACAGAATTCCTTTACATCTCAGGAAAGGGAGAATACATTTTGGCAAGCTAGTTTGAAGCTTTCTTGCCCAGAATCCTGCTTACACAATCCTGGACACAGTAAAGAGTCTTTTGGCACCTGAAGGACTGACAGATTTATTGTGGCCTAAACCTTCCAGAATTACAGCCAGTGGTGTCAGCCTACCGGTTCGCTGGGCAGAGTTTTCGCAGTCGCTGGGCGGGTTTCCACGGTGATCGGCAGCGTGCTCGCTGCGTTCCATTGCGTAATGGCGAAAGCCCGCCCGCTGTAGCTTTCGCCATAACGCAACGGGACGCAGCGAGCACGCTGCCAATCACCGTGGAAACCCGCCCAGCGACCGTGAAAACTCCGCCCAGCGAACCGGTAGGCTGACACCACTGATTACAGCCCGTTTCATCTGAAATATATGAAATATATACATCTGTGTATTTGGCAGGTGCTATCAGAAAAACCCAATTGTGCAGAAAGGTCTTTATGCAAATCAAGACAAGACTGTAAGCTAAGCCCTCATGAATCAACCCAAAGATCTCCCTAAACCAGAATCTGGCAGGTAGGGACATGGTGGCGCTGTGGGTTAAACTGCTGAGCTGCCGACCGAAAGGTTGGCAGTTTGAGACCACGCAATGGAGTGAGCTCCCATTGCTTGTCCCAGCTCCTGTCAACCTAGCAGTTCGAAAGCATGTAAAAATGCAAGTAGATAAATAGGTACCACTTCAGTGGAAAGGTAATGGCGTTCTGTGCACCTTGACATATAGTCATGCTGGCCACATGACCACAGAAGCTTGTCCTTGGACGAACGCCGGCTCTTTGGCTTAGAAATAGAGATGAGCACCGCCCCCTACAGTCAGTCACGACTAGACCATTCGGTCATAGGGAAACCTTTACCTTTTTATTTGGTGGGTAAAGCATGTGCCCTTGGTGTCACTTGAAGGGCAGCACCACTGCATGCCTCATGCCGGGTGTTGCGTGCAGAAGCAACTGGCAGCAAGGACGCTAAAGGCTGTAGTCGGGGTCTTCACAAGCATCCCCGGCAGAATGGTAAGAGCCATTCATGCGGAGGACAGATCGGATGGATGCTGGATCCAGCCTTCAGGCTGGAGTTTGGTGACACCTGACCTAAAGCATAAGTTATGTCATGTGATGTCATCATGTCATATGACATCATGCACATTACCACCCCAGGTACCCTGGCCACTGGCTGTTGCAGTTGTTGCGATGCAGCTGGCTGATAATAAGTACTGAAGATATAAAAAGAATATATAGTGAGAATATTCAACAGTACGTTCTCAATTACATATTGTTTGCATAAATGAAATGGTGGTTGATTTTTTCCGAGGGAGTTGAACCTGACCCATGCTATAACTCGCTTCACAAAAGACTCTGACTTTAGTCAAAATGACTCAGCAATGGGGGCGGGGGTGAGTTGCCATGGGCAGGTACTATGACTATGACAGATCGTAGGGGCAGAGACTCATGACTTGATTCGAGACTCACTGCAGTGACTCCGGCACATCCCTGATAACCAGCGCATGATTATTGTTCTCCTGCTACATGTATACTGCAAGAAAGCTTATTGCTTATTGATAGATTATCTATCTATCTATCTATTGCCCATAGCATTCACTTTTTGTGAATAAGCAATCCATCAGTTTTTAAGGTTGCAATCCTAACCTGGGGTTAAGCCAACAGAGTTTGGCCAGCAAAGTTTGGCCGGCACAAGGGAAATGGTAAAGTATGTTTGGACCACTCTCGGAGTCAGAGAGGCCAGCACACAGCCATCCCCCCTGACTCCAAGAGTGGTGTAAATGTGCTTTACGGTGCCCCTTGTGCTGGCCAAACTTTGCTGGCCTAACTGTGCCAGCCAAACTCCAGGTTAGGATTGTGCTCTAAATGTTTTTCTCATTTCAAGTATGTAAACATTTCCAATATAAAGAATAAGTAAACAAAACAAAACCTGTCTCTTTTTAAAGGAATTCTATTGTTTCTACAGTATGACCATTTGTAAAGCATCATGCAATATTAACATTTCTCCATCATGATGAACAATCCCTGCTTCCACTCAGGTTCTTGGCTTATGTGGCTTCCCACCAATTAATGATCTCAGCTCACACAACCATGCGCTCCTCTCTCTGTTGGCCAGCTTGATCCTCCTGTCATCCAACTCAGTCGCTTGTAGACAAACTCCAAGTGTGCCTTGGAATGCAAGAGACTACTTACTGTAGATCTGCACTTTTTTTGTTTTTTGTTTTGCTACAGAAATGAGGACCAAAAACTCCCTAAGAATTGTCTGCTACGAATTAACTGGTGTCTCCCCGTCATGGAATCCTAGCCATACATGGAGATCGGATAGGAAAGAGCTTTACTTGAAGGTACGAAGGGTCATTACAAGCAAAACAAATGCAGGCTCCAGGAGCAATTTTCCTCCCTTTCGCTGCTGCTGTTGCAGTTGCAAATTTAATAAACATCTTTCTGCCTGGCTGTTTGCACTGCCACTGGCAGAGTTTCCATGTTCCAGACTGAGATCTCAACAGGCTGGAGAAGGGCTGTTTGTTAGGTGATCCCTCCCAACTCTCTGTATATACAGATGTATTGCAGTGTTCTTTTTCCAAAGTGGAATCTTTTTCATCCCCTGCCAGACACTTTCTGGATGGAGATTGCTCCCTCCCCCATTCCTCCCCCCACAATGTAAACACAGTGCTGAAAATGATATGTATAAATAGGATTTAATGGGCTTTTTGACATTGTAGAAGACAAGAAAAAAATGAGAGCATAATCCTGGTGCTTTTATCCAGCTCAGTTCTTGATTAAGTTAAGTTTAAAAAAAAAAATCCAAAGAAAATATTATTTCAAAAATCCTTTTATTTTCTCGTTGCTTGGGGACCTCTCTTCAGAAACCAGCTTTTAAAGGCATCATTATCTACCCAAACACTCATGCACACCATTAAATAGATGCATGTTTTCCTCTTTACTTTGTTGGAGGCAACAGAGGGTCAGGGCTGTGGCAACGAACAGGTAGCTATCAGATTACAACGCCCCCAAGAGATGAGTGCTAACTTCTCCCTCAGTAAGGCCAATGCCATAAATTTAAATAACCCAGTGAGAACTAATCATAACTGCTTCCGTGAACCCTAACAGCTTTTGAGATCTTAGACAACTTTGCTTTCAAGAATTATGATGCTGATGGCATGTGAGTGAACATTTTTTTCTGTGATGACCCTATCCATCCCTGATTTTTAAAAAGCAAACTTGTACAATGCCTTTGGCAAAGGAGGCAGCACTGACTCCAGGTTGATGGAGGAAAATCCATGCTCTGAGACCCACGTGGGCCCTTAGGTTGCAATCCTGTCTTACCTGAAACAAACACCTCTAGGTAAGGTACAGACATGTATGCAATATAATGTGTGAGTAACCCATCAATGTCATTAATGTATGTGACATTTTATAGGGTTGCATAAGCAAAAGGGATGTGGTAGCACTGCGGGTTAAACCGCTGAGCTGAGCTTGTTGACCAGAAGGTTGACAGTTCGAGACCATGCGACGGAGTGAGCTCCTGCAGTTCAAAAGTTCATAAAAATGCAAGTAGATAAATAGGGACCACTTCAGGGGAAGGTAATGGCATTCCATGTGCTACTGCATATAGTCATGCCGGCCACAAGACCACAGAAGCTTGTCTTTGGACAAATGCCGGCTCTTCGGCTTAGAAACAGAGATGAGCACTGCTCCCTACAGTCGATCACGACTAGACCATTCGGTCATGGGGAAACTTTTACCTTTTTATAAGCAAAAGAGGTGGTGGCGCAGTGGGTTAAACTGCTGAGTTGCGAGCTTGTTGACCGGAAGGTTGGCAGTTCTAGACCAGCGACGGAGTGAGCTCCCGTTGCTTGTCCCAGCTCCTGCCAACGTAGCAGTTCAAAAGCATGTAAATGCGAGTAGATAAATGGGTACCACTTTGGTGGGAAGTTAATGGCATTCTGTGCGCTATGATGTATAGTCATGCCGGCCATATGACCACGGAAGCTTGTCCTCGGACAAACGTTGGCTCTTCGGCTTAGGAACAGAGATGAGCACCGCCCCCTACAGTTGGTCACAACTAAACCATTAAGTCATGGGAAAACCTTTACCTTTAAGCAAAAGAGACATGATCTTGCCCTAAAGATTTTACAGTTTAATTTTTTTATTCTGATGGTTTCCTGTACTTTATTAGTTAAAGGTAAATGTCCCTGCTAACTGGAGCCTAAATGTTATTATAAATTGGCAAAGGGCACCATCTCCACTGTACAAAGCAGGAGTGACCAAACTATAGCGCAAGCGCCAAATGTGGCTCTTTGACATATAATGGATCATGGAAATATGTTGGCTGAGCTCCTTTTTGCATCAGAATTAATACAAAAAAGAAATAAAAAAAATTTAAATCTTTATAATTATTTACCAGATATAAACGGAGGGTCCACAGGATTAAAACATTCATGTTCATGGTGAGTGAATATACTGAAGAACTTAAATGCTTCTTAAATAATGTGGCATCTCAAATATTTAGAAGCATGTAAATATGAAATGCTTCTTAAATATTGCAAACTCCTGAAGTTTTATCTATCGTATGTGGCTCTTACATTAAGCATGATTGGCCACGCTTGGTAGAGCAAAGCTTTTCTGTTTTTATGTACGATCGCTATGAGTACCATGCAAACATTTGTACAAACCAATGCTTGAACAACACCAGAGGTCGCTACCAACTGATATTGTTATGCACAGATTTATCAGCTACTGAAAATGAAAGAGGGCATGGACACAGTCAATAGACATAGAGCAACATCAGGCAACCAACACAGTTTTACAATACGGTTTACACTTTGTTCGGGGTCTGGACAAGTCAAATCACGTTTGTAATTGAGTGTCTGTTGAGTATATATGGCATATTCTTACAATTTCCCTTCTATTTTTTGGCATAAGGAACAGAAGGCTTGCAAACATATGACATCATTTGTTGTTTTGGAATCATGTTACACTGTGTCAACCTACACTGTTTCTTCTGTTTTGCAATTCCTCCAGTAAACACATTGAGATGCTGATGCAATCAGTGTGGAGTGATGAATGCTAGCTAAGTGGGCAATGAAGTCCTACTGTACAAAGTCAAAAAGTCTTGTCTTGGTTATTGTAGCTGCTGGAGATGATGATCTGTCTTGCATTAGTCATTGTTAATGATACTGTTTAACAATATTAGTAATAAAATAATCTTCAGTCTTGAGTAACAGAGTCTTCAGAAACAGGAATACAGTGACCACATAAGGGCTGGAAGGCTGTATAGTACTTTCTTCCACAAGCTGTGGGCTGGTGAATAGCTGGATGGAGAGTCAAGACACTGGGAATCCAAATCACTTGCTTTTGATGGAAGACCAATTTGGTACAGATAGTCAGTTATCTGCCTCGCCTGCCTTAAAGGACCAAATCGATATTTTAAGAGACCGAAGACATCCAAATAAGGGCATAGACCATGGATTGTCCTTTGAGTTGGGAGAAGAGAATGTACAGTATACTAATGGGTAGCCCAATCCTATGCAGTGCTGCTGCAGTGGGGCAGCGAGACCCACACTGTATGCAGCACCGCAATTGTGCAGGCTGGAGGTCTCCTCCTTACCCCATGTCAAGGCCCAGCCTTTCCAATAGGACTAAGAGCTGGACAAGCTATTTAGCTGGCACAGAACCAAGTCACCCCATGTAAGGCTGACAGGACTGGGGCAGGGACTAGAATGCGGCAGAAGCCTGCTCTGCCTTCCTCCCCCCACCCCGAAACACCCCCTCCTCACTTCTGGAATGCCTCCTCCCATCTCCTTGCTGCTTCACACAACACTCGTTTGCCCCCGCCCACTGTCAGGCAGGATGTGGTGTCTCTGTGTAATGTCGCAAGCCTTCCCACCAGTGCCACTTACAAACTGAGTGTCCACGGGCCTATGCAGCCACAAAGGATTGGGCTCTTGATCTGTTCAAGCTCAGCTACTACATACAATAGCTTCAGGAGGGAGGCTGTGGTTTGTAATTGAGTGATCTGTTCCTGGTCCATAATATTTAACCAAAAAAAAAAAAAACCCCTCACAGGAAAGGAAGTTCTTTTTTACTTGTGATTTCTACTTTTGACCATCACCTGCGTCCTCTCTGTCCTCTTCTTCCTTTTCCAGGGGGTGAAAAAGGAGCAGTGAAGGCAAGTAAGCAGACAGAGATGGACGTCCTCCACCCCACCCTGCAGTCTGAACTGACCACTTTAATTGGCCTAATGGGCCAGCCCTGGAGAACATGCATCCAGTATGGTCCAATTAGTTTCAGTGCCTATCCTTAACACTCCCATTGCAGCCAGTAGGACTCGAAGAGACATACGTTGGCTGGAGAGTGTCCAGCATTTGTAAATGCTGCTGCAGACTTCATGTTAATGAGGCTCCCAGTAGTTCTACAAATGCACAATGGCCACTGTCTCCGTCCTTACTTCAAAACCCTACACTGCAAATATCTGTTGCAGATTGATAATTAAAGCCCTATGAAGCCCTCTTGCCCTATGAAGCATTTTCATGCAAACAGAGCATTTCATTGTAACTGAAAATCTTTTTGACACAGTCGCTTTGGACGGCTCTTCAATGGGTGCTGCTGAAGAAGAAATGGCTTCTTTGCTTTGTTTTTGAAGACTCTTCTCAGCCTACACCCCCTAACCCATATTTCCCTGCCTTCTTTTATAACTTGCCACAATAAACAGTGGCAGGAGGAAGCCACTCTTAGCTTTTAACAGCCAGGGCTGTGTGGGTTTGATTTAGCACCCTAGATTAGTTTGACAGATAATGTCTCATAAAACCTCTAGAGAACAAAAGTACCTACTGCGGTTCTAGGAGACCTTTTTATGAGCTAAGTAATAATGAGCAGTGCTGGAATGAGAGTGGAATGTATCCTCGGAAACTCTCTCTGTTATAGAGCTGCTAGCTATCAATGGACAGTGTTTCAAAGAAATCACTGCTTTGCATAAGACACCGTCCTGCAAGAAGAGGGCCTTATACCTTGGGTATCATGCACTGTGATGTAGTTTGCCTTAGGACATTGCACTGATTCCCCCCCCCAATACACTGTGTTTCCTAACAGATTGATTGAGTCCTTTATGGAATTCATTGGGCCCAACAGTCAATAACTACAACCATGTGTTCAACTCATCACATTAAAAAAGGCACACCTAAATCAAGGGATTATTTTTCTCAAAACATCTAACAACCAGTTGGCTGTTGCATATTTATTTAAGAAAACCCAACCTCATATAAATATTAGAAATTCTCCACTTCAGCTGCAATAGCATTGCTTTCAGTTTGGAAAAAGCAAATACAGAAGATTTTAAGCACTACAGGTGTGGCAAGAAGTACAAGAAAGTAGGTCCCATAGACATAGGGCACAATCCTAACCTGGAGTTAGGCCAGCACCATTAGGCCAGCAAAGTTTTGCCAGCACAAGGGACACTGTAGCTTATGTTTGGACCACTCTCGGAGTCAGAAAGACCAGCACACACATGTGTGCCATCCTCCATGACTCAGAGAGTGGTCCAAACATGCTTTACAATGGCCCTTGTGCCAGCCAAACTTTGCTGGCCTAACTCCAGGTTAAGATTGTGCTCACAGAGAAGTACAATCCTTTTATGTTGATCTATGGGCCTTTCCAGTAAATGCACACACCTTATCCAGTTGTAGCTATAATTATTTTTCACACAAAAAAAGGCATAGGCCTTTGCACCAGCAGCATTAGCCTCCATGCTG
>JAJKFI010014940.1:0-15751 GCA_029204185.1 Lerista edwardsae
AGACAGCCCCAAGACTGCGCCCAGGGCTCATGCCACCCTGCCCCCCCCTAGATCTGCCACTGCCTCGGAGTGCCAGATGCAGAGAGTGCCAGATGCCAGAGTGGCAACATAACACGCAACGAGATGCACATAATTAGTTGTCTTGTGTACTCCCTGAGGCATCTGGTGGGCCACTGCAAGATGCAGGAAGCTGGACTAGATGGGTCTTTGGCCTGATCCAGTGGGGCTCTTGTTATGTTCTTATGTTATGTAATCAGGAGCCAAGCCAAGAAACAGTTGATGACCTAAGCCAGGGGAGTTCATTCAGACCATGATAGGCGTTGACCTTCCTTTTAAAATGGGTAGTTCTTTGTTTTCATTCTTATTTGCGCACAGTTCAAACTACTATGTTTGCATACATGAAAATACTAAGTAAGGCAGAATCTGACAACAGATTCTCATGGTGACTCCTTGTTTCTTCTACAAACAGCAAACCCTAGTGCTTCACAGCATCTGCGATCAAACGAAGGCATACCAAAAAAAAACCCACCAAGTTAATTTGCTAAAAATCAATACACAATAAATGCAGCCCTATTTTTTGTTGATAGTTGTTGTTATGAACTTATTTCTTTTATAGTGGAAATTAACAGACGAGCCTAGCATCCTGTAAGAGAGATTGATTCAGGTCCTGTTTTCGACTTTCTGTGCATCCCATTACATGTGCTAATGAACATCCAAGGAACGCATTTGAACAGGCACCCATTTGGCTATTGTTTACAGCAACCTAATTTAGCACATAATGAGTCAGGCAGCATTGGTTCCAAATTACACCAAACTATTAATTATAATATTGTATTCTTTTGTCCAATGCTTGTTTCTCTGGGATTTTACCCAAGTGGTTTTTAAGCGATTTCATAAGTAAAGCCGTCCAAGTTCTGTCTTTTCTCTTTGCCCCACTGAGCTACTCCTCTCCAAATTAAAAGCTCGTTATGTATTTATTAATATTAGTTTGTTCCTTTCTATTGTACTAAGAATGATTGAAGTAGGAGTAAAATGCATCATCTGCTCTTTTTCAAAAAAAAGAATATATTAATAATTACCCTCCCTCCAAAAAATGAGGCAGTGTTTTTTTTTCCAAAACAAAATTGTACTTCACCCCACATCCAGCGTTGTCATTCAGCTGGAATGCTGGGCGGGAGCAACGGATGAGCACCAGCCCGCCCGTTGCGTTCCAGTCCGTTCCGCCGTCTTCCCCGCCCCTGCGGGGAAGGGAAGCAGGGAAGATGGCGAAGACGCGGGGGCGGGGAAGATGGCGAAACAGAGCGGTACGCAACGGGCGGGCTGCCGCTCACCCGTTGCTCCCGCCCAGCGTTCCGGCTGAATGACAACGCTGCCCACATCCAACAATGAAATCCAATATTTCTCCAACCACCAGTGTTTAAATATAAAATAACTACATTGTAATCAGAACCAAAGGGTCCATTTGTATATTAGACATAGCTTAGAGATTTGAACAATATTCTCAGGTTGATTGTATTAAAAAAAAATATTAGTACAGGTAGACTGTGTGGGTTCCGTTTCAGAACCTCCATGGATTCAGAAATCTACAGATACTGGGATCCAATTTTAAATGGCTTCAAACACATGCAAAAAGCACCCAAATCAGGTTTCCTGTCCTTTCACCTTAACACCATGTTGTTTCCAGGACTCTACAGCAATTTTTATGCAGGCCTGCCTTACATGGCCTAATGATGTGGATCAAAGCCCAACAGATCAACAAGGCAATTGAATCTCCAATAGCCTGTTTAACCCAACGAAGGAGAGGCTGTTCGCATAACAACCTAATCACCTGCAATGCACACCTGTCCCGGAAAGACTGACTTCCAGGTTGCACAGAGGTTCCTTTCTCCTCCCAGTCGCCTCCAAGAATGCATCATGGTAAGTCAAATCCACAGAGGCCAGGCTGCAGACACTCAGGCCCCACCGCACTGCAAGAGAGGAGGATCCGGCTGGACATGAGGAATAATTTCTTGACGATAAGGGCAGTTCGACAGTGGAACAGATTGCCACTGGAAGGAGGTGGTGGCTTCTCCCTCACTGGAGACCTTCAAGCAGAGGCTCGACAGGCACCTGCTGGAGATGCTCTAGGAGGATTTCCTGCTACAGGCAGGGGAGGGGGGTTGGAATCAAAAATTTTAGGTCCCTTCCAACTCTATGTGGTGGCGCAGCAGGTTAATTCGCTGTTGCTGGGCTTTCCAAACAGAAGGTTGGGAGTTGCGCGACAGAGTGAGCTCCCGTTGCTTGTCCCAGCTCCTGCCAACCTAGCAGTTCGAAAGCACCTAAATGCAAGTAGATAAATAGGGACCACTTTAGTGGGAAGGGAACGGCATTCTGTGCGCTACGGCGTATAGTCATGCTGGCCACATGACCACGGAAGCTTGTCCTTGGACAAACGCCGGCTCTTCAGGCTTTGAAACAGAGATGAGCAGCGCCCCCTACAGTCGGTCACGACTAGACCTTTCGGTCGTGGGGCAAACTTTACCTTTACCTTTTAACTCTATGATTCTATGATACTTCTTGACTCGACTGGAGTAGGGTTGGCAATGAACCCGTCTGAGAGCGCTCCTCCAATTGCTCCCTACCAATGGCTAGCAATCCAACCCTCAGGCTCTTCTCCATGTGCTGCCCAAACACGGACTTTTCCTCCCAGATTCGGTAATGGTGCACATATACACATGAAGAAGGCTGCAGTAGGCCAGAACCAAGCCCCAGCAAACATGCATCCTGCCTGAGGCCAATGCAGGTCTAAAAGAACAGGCTATCAACAAGACAGAGAGAAAGAAAGGAAACATCCCACCATCTGTCCCTTATTTTATTACTATAGAATCCACATTTTTAAAAGAAAAAAATTACTCTGATTTAGGATATTAAGTCAAACAATTATAAAAATAATCATTGTAACAAGTACAACAGTACAGACACTTCTGGCCCAAATCCCTCTCCTCTTCTGGTGTTTTTGATAGGCTGCTGATAGACATTTCTCTGAAAGGAAAAAGTTCCCCAAGTCATATTTACTAATCCCCAAGAAAGGCACAAAAGGTTATATAGTGTCCCTCAGAGGACTGCTGAACTGTTACTAACAAGCATCCCAAATTAAAGTGGCTGTTATATAGCAATTAACAAACAGAAATAAATCAGCAGCATAGTTAATCCCCAGAAAGCAGAGCCAAAGACATTCAAATATACGGCTGTGTTTGTTTTCGGAACAGCCCAGTTTTGCAAACCTGAATTTAAAGACCCGTTTTAGGCAAACAAATAAATCTCGTAAGAGCAAGCTGCATGAATAGAAAAGCTTTCCTTGACAGGTCCCTAACTAAAAGGGTAGAACAAGTGAGATTTGAAACAGTAACATTGAGCAGACATAAAAAGACGCCAATGTTTCCCCATTCAGGCAGCAAAGTATTACATGCTCCATTGTTTACAGCCAAATGCCCCATAATAGCACAATGGGGCACAGTTCTGCCTGTCTGCTTACAACAGTATTCTGCTCTCAAAATCTTGCATTTGTTCAACCTAACTGAATACATCCACACAAGCAACTACGACCACGTTCCATGCGTATTCATGATACGCTTGAACATTCTTACAGCTGAGCATCGACAGCAGTATGAAAAATAACAGACACACAGATCATTAATGAAAATACTGGGAATGACTAGGAAAATACTGGAAATAATACACAATTACAAATTGTGTTCCCCAAATTTCCAAGTACTTTGTGGACTGGTAGTTTGGTAGACCCAAAGTCCCAACGCCTGTGAACCTCTGACCCACAGACACCAGTGGGAGTCACTCGCTGGGGGGTTCTGTAGAGTCGCAGTGCATATTTGGCGACATCCATGATGCAGCTAAACCTCAAATGCAGAGCTGGTGAGGCAGAGTCATTAGTCATGTCCACAGAATGCGTTCCTCGTCAGACAGAACCAAATATAACAGCAAAATGTGCTAGAAGGTTTCCAGAGACCAAATGTATATGCTATTTGTCACACTCACAAATCCTGGTTAGTCATTAGAAATGGAGGAATTCTTGCGGGATGTGAAATCTCTTGGCAAGATGGAAAATATAATGAGGCAGGGTGATGTCAAACTCCGCTTCCCAGATACACACAGAACAGAGGCAGGTGGCAGGCGAGGCAGAGGTGGCAGCTAAGAAACTCACGTCGCTGCCCATCAGCTGCTTACTCTTGCTTAGGTGACATAATATAATGGAAGACGCTAATCTATATATATAAAGAACATCCCTCTATCGACTCTATCCCTTCCATGCATAATTTTGTATGTCTCAATCATGTCCCCCCTCAGGCGCCTTTTTTCTAGACTGAAGAGCCCCAAACACTGCAGTCTTTCTTCATAAGGGAGGTGCCCCAGCCCCGTAACCATTTTTGTCGCTCTCTTCTGCACCTTTTCCAGCTCCACTTTGTCCTTTTTGAGATGCGGCGACCAGAACTGGACACAATATTCCAGGTGCGGGCTTACCGTCGATTTGAACAATGGCATAATAATATTGGCTGTTTTATTCTCAACCCCTTTTTTAATGACCCCAAGCATGGAATTGGCCTTCTTAATTGCTGACGCACACTGGGTCGACACCTTCATTGAATTGTCCACCAGCACCCCAAGATCTCTCTCCTGAGCTGTCACAGACAGCTCAGCACCCATTAGCCTATAGGTGAAGTTTTGGTTTTTTGCCCCAATGTGCATCACTTTACATTTGTCTATGTTGAAACGCATCTGCCATTTGGCTGCCCATTCCCCCAACTGGGAGAGATCCTTCTGGAGCTCTTCACAATCCTTTCTGGTTTTCACCATCCGGAAAAGTTTTGTGTCTTCTGCAAACTTGGCCACCTCGCTGCTTATCCCTGTCTCCAGGTCATTTATGAACAAGTTGAAAAGCACGGGCCCCAAGACAGATCCCTGGGGCACTCCACTTTTCACCTCTCTCCATTGTGAAAATTGCCCATTGACCCCCACTCTCTGTTTCCTGGCCCTCAACCAATTCTGGATCCATAAGAGGACCTGCCCTCTTATTCCCTGACTGTGAAGTTTCTTCAGCAGCCTTTGGTGGGGGACTGTGTCAAACGCCTTCTGAAAATCCAGGTATATGATATCCACAGGTTCACCCACATCCACGTGCCTGTTGACCTTTTCAAAGAATTCCAAAAGGTTCGTGAGGCAAGACTTACCCTTACAGAAGCCATGCTGACTTTCCTTTATATTAGCAGTACTTGCTCCTCTACGTGTTTTAGGATTTTATCTTTGATGAGGCTTTCCACCATCTTACCCGGAACAGACGTTAGGCTGACCGGCCTGTAGTTTCCAGGGTCCCCCCTTCTCCCTTTTTTAAAGATTGGCGTGACATTGGCTATCCTCCAATCCTCTGGCACCGTGGCCGTTTGAAGGGACAAATTGCATACTCTAGTTAAGAGGTCAGCAACTTCGTTCTTTAGTTCCTTAATAACTACTAATCAGCCAGCCTCCTTCTCACAATATATGTTTCATTTCATGTACATTTTGTTTCATTAGCTAACAACTAATAATAAAAGAAATGACAGTAAACAGCAAGAATTTTTTTTTGCTTTTGAGATCATTATGCAAATTAAGCCACTTCCCACTGCAGCAGTACGACTTCAAACAGCTGTTCAAAACAAGATTTTTTTTCCTTTTATAAATACAATTCCAAGATCTGCATACTATCTCACCTTGTGTCATGTTTGTATAGCAGTTATTTTTGTCCTTTGCCAGAATAAGACCTTCGAAGTGTAATTCATATTTTAGATACTGCTGTGATGCTCACCTTCCCATCTGTTCAGATCCATCTCAAGGAAGAAAATGGTACCAACTGTTCAATACATCGACAATAATACAGCACGATTAAAAAAGAAGCACTGAACCATTTTGACAGTTAAAACTAGAGGTTGAATTAAAAAATTAATTCAAGACAAACAAATCTAAGGAAGCATGTTAACCTGAGTGTATTTAATGGTTAATAAATCTAATTACTCTTAATTCCTTATATGACTTTTAACACTAAAAGAAAAAAAGCAAGATGATTCTAGCTCAAGCCCATATTAAGATGCCTGCCTGCTTTCTCTAACAGGGGTATTCAAAATTTTTAGAATAGCATTCTTGTTGGGACCCACTGGAAGTGATGTCATTAACCTGGAAGTGATGTTGTGGCAGGAAGTGACATCATCCAGCAGGAAGTGCTGTCATTGTCACATAATAAAATGACACTCCTGAAATGGCAAATTGGCATTCTTGGACTGCAGCAATTGTACAACCGTGCAACATCCCTGGCGGAAAGCAAGATGAGGACAAAAAATGATGTAAAAGCACTGAACGAGAAATAAAATTAAAAAAAAAAAAACCCTAACTTGGAAATTCAAACTGTGGACACTCACAAAAGGAATATAACAAGAGTAAGGCCTGCAGTTTCCAAGATGGCTGCTCCCAGCTTTCCGCGACCCACCTGACATCAGGTCGCAGGTGGGTCCCGACCCACAGTTTGAGTAACACTGTTCTATAACATACAAAAATCGAAGACGCAAGTTCTCTGTGAATGTCTGGATCAGCAATTCCCAAACTTGCCTCTGCTTCAACACCCTTGGAACCCAGCAGTGAGTGAAGACGATGCAAAACACATCACCAACGTTGGTGTCACCACCACTCACTCCCGGGTTCAGAGGCCAAACAGTGAGTAGAGGCCCAGGGCTGACGGGGGGGGGGCTTTTCGAGGACTCCTCCTATTTTCACACGCTACAGCTCTGCCCGCCACACGGAGACTCCTGCCGCGATTTGGAGGCTTGAACCGTGGTCTCCCTGCTAGAGCAGCAGGCAGCTCACAATGCCCAGGCAAGTGCCCCCTAATGCCCCAGGACATCGCAACACACACTTCGGAACCACTTGCCTCAGTGGTGTCATCTAAATGATTTAAGAACAGGTACTCACTTTTGATTGGCACATGTCGGGACATGCCCACCAGAAGTGACATCATAAGCCGGAAGTGATGTCGTGGCAGGAAATGACATGAAAAAAGCCCTTTTTGAGGCCTCAGACGATTTTAAACTGACCCAAGGAGCTTTTATACACTGGAGAAGGCATGACGTCATATTCTTGAAGCTTCCGGGTCAACAAATATGGCTGACGCAGATCACCGGCGCGAAAGAGGATTGCCGCGGATTCACGAATAAAAATCTCCCTGCATGCGTGTAAAAGTTAATTTCAACCTCTTTAAGCATGCCTGCGTGTTCTGCATACGGGTGTGCGAATCGCTGAACGAAAAATGGGATTTAATTTTTACGGAAAGATTCATGTATTCTCATTACATCGGTTCAATAAAACAACCATTAACCGTTAACAGTGAGTGCATTTTTTTTGAAGCTGTGTAATTTCTTGTTGTTCCTAGCAGTCTTATTCACCATTTTCTGACACCCACTGTTAATGGTCTAGAAGGAAAAAAATATATATTTCCCCCACCTCCTTTTTTCCCCCTTCCTGTTTACACTTTTTTTCCTGCCTTCCATTTTCTACGGTAATATTTTCAAACTTCTGGACATTAACAGAATTTGTTTTTTTTGGGGGGGGGGGTGAGTGTAGAAGTTTTCAAAAATACTCTTCGTAGTCTAGAAGTAAAAAAATAATCCTCTCATATTGACAACTACTTGTGTCATGAAGAGATTTTAATGTAATTTTCCTACGGTAATATTTTTGAAATTCTGAACATTAACAGACATTTTTTTTTATGGGGCATGGCCGTTTTATTTTTGCTTGTGTAGATTTCAAAAAATAAGTCTGTCAAAACAGTGCAATCCGAGTTTTAATAGACAGCAAGTAGCATTTCGTCCGGTACGTTCAGTAACATAATTACGTGGAATTAAACCTTGTAAGTGCATATTAACTCATAATACGGTTACCAATGATGTTTCTACACAATCACACGTTTTTATTTTCGTGAGTTTTTACTTCAGGAGTAAACGATTCAGTCCTAAACAGTACCAGAAAAGCAATCTGAAATGCTTGGAATGAGCAATGTTTTGAGTCACCTAACATGGCCGCTAAGCCCGCCCCCTGGCTTCAATTCTTTCCTATTCATTCTAAAGGGATGGCCGGGGGTTGAACTGACCCAACAGTTGCAACAGTATTCCACAGCACCCTCAGAACATGTTAAGGAGGCCTGGCATCATGTTAAAGTGACCCAACAGTCCCAAAACCCCAGAGCAGCTCATTTTTCAGTGGCAAGGCAAGGCAAGGCTCCGCTCGCTGCCTGCCTGCTTGCCTGGCTCTGAGAACATGCAGGCAACTCAAACATGCAGGAAATTCAAATGTTGCAGGGGCCGGAGTCGGCGAGTGGGCGGGGGAATGGGCGGGGCCAGCCATAATCCTAGAAACCGGTACTCGCGTACCCCCGTGTACCCCCTGCATGACATCACTGACTGGCCTATATCAGGGGTCAACAGACTCCAGCACCCATCCGGCTACCACCCTTTCCCTCCACCGTGTCAACAGTTTCTGCCGTTCCGCAGGGGACAATCGCCAACACCCTGTCCACAGCCCTCGGGGATCTATACGGCGAGCTGCTCCTGCACAGACCTCTGCCCGCAAGGCACGCTGGGGTGGGAAGACCCCAGAAGCGGCTTGCCAGGAAGACCCCTGGTATGGGGGCTGCAGTCGGGGTCTTCATGAGCATCCCAGGTGGAACGGCAGAAACCAGTCGTGCCGGCGATGCTTCTTGGTGGTGCAGCAGTGTCCCGTTTGGAGACCGCTGGCCTTTATGAACAGCCAGTCAATGTGATTGGCCACCTCATGAGAAGGGAGGACTCTTTAGAGAAGAGCCTCCTGCTGGGGAAGATGGAAGGCAAAAGGAGAAGGGGGCGGCACAGGAGGAGATGGTTGGAGAGTGTCACCGAAGCGATGAACATGTGGCCAGGATGCTGCATCAGGAAGCTAGTAGAGGTCCATGGGGTTGTGAAGAGTCGGACACGACTTAGCGACTGAACAACAAGTCAATGTGAAATCTTGCATGCAAGGCTGCCCCGTGAGTGCAATCTTCCTTACTCCCTTCCTGCATTTTTCAAGGGAGAATTATCAAACATAGGGCCAGTGGTGTCATCTAACGGCCGAACAAGAGGAACGCTCCGTGGGCTGCCCCGCCCACCCGTCGCCATTCGCCGCCGCTCCGTGATGGACGCGGCACTGCGAGGCAAGACTCAGGCACCCGGTGCGCCCCCCACCCGTCCCCGCCAGCGAGCAGGCACCCCCTCCGAGGCCAGGAGCGCCTCGCAGCGCCGCATCCATCACGGAGCGGCGGCGGATGGTGACAGGTGGGTGGAGCTAGCCCACGGAGCGTTCCTCTGGCTCGGCTGTTAGATGACACCACTGCATAGGGCCCAATCCTACCCAGCTCCAAGGCAGCCCCAAGGCCTCCAAGACTGTCCAGACCACCACAGGATGCAGCGCACGCCCTGTTGGCACGGCTGCATCAGGCATCATAGGGCAGCTGTGTGCATACATATATCACACATTACGTCAGTTATTTCGTGGAGGTGAGGTGTGCCAGCACTGTTCCTCCACCATGCAAAGCCATTGCTGCTAAGCCAGAACAACAGGGCTGGAACTGCAGGAAGGGAAAGGAGACAAGAAATAGCCACTGCGAGTGAGAAGGGCAATAGTGCAAGGAGTCATCAAGGCAGTGGAGCAGAGAAGGGCTTCTTCGGATTAAGGAAATCATATACGTATAAGAAGGAAGTCCCTCGATGAGGCTTAGAGCACAATCTTAGCTGCGCTGGAATGGCGAGGCTGGTGGGCCTGCACCAAAGCCAGCACAGCTTCAGTGCACTTCGGAGCCTCCCCATTTCCTCGGACCTGTGCCTGCTGTACAGCAGGCTGAGGAAGCCACGTAGCCTGAATCGGGGCCATGCCGCCTGGGGACAGAGGCTTGGATGCAGCGTCCTGGCCACATCCTGGCCCCTGGCCCCTCCCTGGGCCAGCACGCCCCCCCTCCACCCAGTTCCCCCCTCCCGCCCTGTCTATGCCCAGATCCGCCCTGGCGCCAGACTACTGTGGCTGGCGCAAGAGCAATGCTGCGGTGCTTCTGCTCAGCGCCCTTGGGCCAATGCTGCTGCTAGTGTCGGCCCAATGGCACCAGCACCAACACGGGGGTGCTGGTTGGCACCCCCATGCCGGCGCTACTGCCCTTGGGCCAACGCAAGCACGTTGCGTCGACCAAAGGACGCAGTAGGATTGCGTCCTTAGTTTTGTTCCTTGGCGTTCTACCGCAGGTTGCTTGAGCCACAGATGGCTAACGCCAGTAGAAAGTTATCTCTGGGACTGGAAAGTATGAATTTGTCTCACTGAATGTGGCTAAGAAACGTATTTATATATTCCATTTTGCATTTAAACATTTTATAGAGATTGGCGGTGTAAATGACACTCAAGTTTTAAAATACTAATTAGCTCTCTAATAGCGCTTGCTCCTTGAAACCAATTACTTAGAACAACAGGAGTCTCATCTACGCACATTTTAGAGTATGTGGGCTTAAATCAATTTAATTAGGTCAAGTCAATGGAACAACATTTTAAATGGAAAGATTGGGTAATCCCACTGAAATCACAAGGAGAACTCTGGAGAGGCAACTGGGCTAAGCCACAACTCAGGGTAACCTAATTTGTGCACTAGGCTGCTACTTTTAAAATTTATTACTCAAAATTGCTTCTTGTGTTGAAACAACATTATTCCAACTCAACTACTCTTTTAGATCAGATTATCAGATGTTATCTAAGCACTTGTAAAATCTCAGTATAGGCACAGCATGGAAAAGATATGTCAAAATACATTTTTATGGGTCAGAAATTTAACAAAGAAATTGTTTTTCTTGCTCACCTATTTAAATTCCAGTTGCTAGTCATATATTCCACTGTCTGATAGTACAGGTGGGCAGTGGTGTCATGTAGCCGGAACGCTGGGCGGGAGAAACGGGTGAGTGGCAGCCTGCCCGTTGCGTACCACTCCGTTTCGCCGTCTTCCCCGCCCCCGCGGGCTGCCGCTCACCCGTTCCTCCCGCCCAGCATTCCGGCTGCATGACGCCGCTGCAGATGGGCCCACATTATCCACAGGTTCAACATCTATGAATCTGATAATCCGCGGGCGCCAACTCTCCCCCCCCCGAGAGTCCACCTGAAGACGTGGAGGTGTGTACTGAACAGCAGCAAGAGGTTGCAAATGCCTCATGTCCACATATCTTGGAGATCAAAGGATCATCCCCAGGAGGGTGCTGTAGGCAAGCTCAGTGGATCCACTTCAGTGATCAGGAGGCGGAAAAAGCAACCACTGGTGGAGACTGCAGGGTGCCTAGGAGTTAGAGAGGAAGGTGACCACCGTCACATACAGTCACTGAACGTTACTAAGCAACGCCCCCCATACTGTAATTTTAAAACAATATCCTTCTCACAATATTACATTATGTCCTTAAAAACAGTATATTAGCTGACTGTTAGCACTATATATTAAAACAGTGTTATTCAAACTGTGGGTCGGGGCCCACCCGAACTGATGTCAGGTGGGTCGTGGAAAGCTGCGAGCAGCCATCTTGGAAACTTACTCTTGTTATATTATTTTTGTGAGTGTTCACAGTTCAAATTTTCAAGTGAGGGTTTTTTTTTTTAAATTATTTCTCGTTCAGTGCTTTTACATCATATTCTGTCCTCATCTTGCTTTCTGTCAGGGATGTTTCATGGTTGTGCAATTGCTGCAGTCCAAGAATGCCAATTTGCATTTCAGGAGTGTCATCTTATTATGTGACAATGACAGCACTTCCTGCTGGATGATGTCACTTTCTGCCACAACATCACTTCCAGGTTAATGACATCACTTCCGGTGGGTCCCAGCACGAGTGCCATTCTGAAAAGTGGGTCCCAGTCTAAAAAGTTTGAATACCACTGCATTAAAACATCAGCTGCATACTTATGAAACAACTGAAGTACAGCCACAAAAACGTGATCGGATTCTAATCCTCTTACAAAGTGACAGGTCAATAGGACAGAAAAGAGAAGTAAATCCCATGATGGCTAATGCTTCCTCTCACCTTCTGATGTGCCAACATATTTCAATCCAGTTCTGAAGGACCCGTGATCAAGCGCAGGGACGGACTCCTCAGCATATTGACAATATTGGCTTCTTATCTGACACGGCTCATCAAAGCCCGTTTCCATACCACCTGGATTTTTCAAGTGTCAACATTTGTCTCTTAGGAACTGCAGGGCAGCCAAAACATTTTGCATATGCCCTTGACCAGCTGGCTGCTACTCAGGTGACCAGCTGAAAAACACGGTCCTGTCCAGAACTTCAGATGGGGATGTACGAAAGGCCTGGCAGGAACAACAGAGTTGCTTTCGCGGCTTCAAGTTTTTGCCTCTGTAAAGAATTCATCTGCTTTTTCAACTTTCTTTACACTGGTCTGTAATTGAGAGCCACAGACTTCCTCACTGAACTTGCCCTTCATGGTAAAGGTAAAGGCAAAGGTTTCCCCACGACCGAACGGTCTAGTCGTGACCGACTGTAGGGAGCGGTGCTCATCTCCTTTTCAAAGCCTGTAGAGCCAGCGTTTTTGCCCAAGGACAAGCTTCTATGGTCATGTGGCCGGCATGACTGTACGCTGTAGCGCACGGAACGCCGTTCCCTTCCCACCTAAGTGGTCCCTATTTATCTACTTACATTTAGGTGCTTTCAAACTGCTAGGCTGGCAGGAGCTGGGACAAGCAACGGGAGCTCACTCCGTCGCACAGTCTTGAACTCCCAACCTTGCGGTCGAAAGCCCAGCAACAGCGGATTAACTCGCTGCGCCACCACGTCCCAGTCCTTCATGGTAGCATGGGCATTTAACGTCCACTGTCAAGTCAACAGGAGGCTGTTCCTATGTTTAATATAGTTCCAGCAGTATCCTATACGTAGCTACCGAAACATGAGTCCGGGTCAAATGTAGTTACTCTCTCAGGTAACCTTTCTAGGGTTTAGCTCATAATCTATATTCTGATGTATATCAGGGATGTCGGACGTGAGGGCCGCGGCTGGAGACTGTCTCCGGTAGCAATTTCTGGCCCCCGTTACAAGTTCATATTGTGGCCGCCATACCATCATGAAGCAGGAAGTTATGTCGTTAAGCACATGCTGGCTAGAAATAGGCACTTTATTCTCACATGGAAACTTATTAGCTGCAAATAAGAGAAGAGGAAATGTGCCAATATGAGAGAGCCCAATTATCACGTGGGCCACTCTTTCAGCAGCACTGCTCCTCCCACAGAATCACTTCACAGCTCAACAGCGGAGATGTGATCTGGGAAGTGTTACGTCAACAGGAAACGGCACTGCTGAAAGGGCAGCCTGCGTGATAATCGGGGTCTCCCAGTACCTCAGCAGCTTCTCCAGCGGCGTCATGCAGCCGGAATGCTGGGCGGGAGGAACGGGTGAGCGGCAGCCCGCCCGTTGCGGACCGCTCCGTTTCGCCATCTTCCCCGCCCCCGCGGGCTGCCGCTCACCCGTTCCTCCCGCCCAGCGTTCCGGCAGCATGACACCGCTGAGCTTCTCCCTCTCTCACTTCTCTTGGTTTGCCCCTTACCCTTCGTATCCCTTGCCTTTTGAGGCCTCCCTCCATCTCTTCTTCCCAGGGCCTCCACAGAAATAGTAGAAATAACATGAGACCCAGTTATCAGAGGGGACACAGAGCTTTTGGGATCCACATCTGGCCTTACGTTTGACCCCCCCCGCTCTAGATTCCAATTGAAGTCTTGCGGGAACAACAACTCCACTCCACTGCCAATGGTGATCAGGCAGGGAAAGGGGTGGGCCTCGACAACTCTTGGTCCTGCTTCAGCATGTTGACAACTTCACATTCAACTCTGCTGTCTAAGTTGAGCATCTGCACGGCCCAACCCTATTGGGCCGCTTCGCCATTGGAACTAATGTGTCCAGCAGTGCAGCATGTTCTAAGTTGTAAAAAGGCAACACAATGTAAAGCGCAGCGGGGCTGCCGCTCTCTTCTTTTCTATGGTGTATGTTTGACGGCATTGTATAAATCCTTCCTAACAAATGAATCTGTTCACAAAGTACGTACCAGTTTGTAAACGGACGTTTCTCCAGCTCAAGGTATACCACCGTGGTTCCCAAACTTTGTTGGGATGTTACCCCTTTAAGGAAGGTAGCGACCCAACTGGGAACTCATAGCTGCCTTTCGTATGGTACTTCCAGGTTTTGCTGCCGCTGCCAAACACAAGAAAGTGAAGAAGTAAAGTAAAAAAGGCAACAGCTGGAAACAACATACCAACAGCAGCTACAGGTCTCCAGTCAAGTCACTATTGTCCTTAAGGGGATAGCATCCCCCCCCCAAAAAAGTGCATGGCTGCCATGGGGGTCACGACCCCCAGGCTAATACGGCAGAAGAGGGGCAAGGCTACTTGCATAGGCTAAAAATGTATTGTATGAAGTGGTTCAACGTCTCCGGCCTCTGCTGTACAATTTATAGTCCCATTTTACCCAACGTTCTCTTTTTGTGTGTGCTCCGATAAAATACGACACATTCTTCCCAACTCACTTCTACCTTTATTCAATTAGGCTTGAAATATGATCCTTCAAGCCAAGTGAACCAATTTGCCTCATCTTAGCCTCTCTGTTTTACTCTTCTAGTTGGCTTTGCCATGTCTGCTTGGCATTTCACCCTTGAAAAATATCTCCCTTATTTATGAGACTTTGGAAACATAGTTTACAAAATATTATATTACATCCAAAGACTAGATGATTAAGTAACTGTGAAATGAGAGCCATAGCAGCGTAAGTAGTCCATGAATTATCCTAGATGGACAACAATGTAATGTTCATGTAAATTTTTAACAGTCAATTCTGCCACCGTATGAATAACTTCGGCCAGTGTTTCTCAAATTGTTCGTTGGGACCTACTTGGTGGGTCACGACTTGGTGTTGAGTGGGTCACGGAAAGCTGGGAGCAGCATATTGGAAGCTGCAGGCCTTACTCTTGCTATATTCCTTTTGTGAGTTGTAACAGTTTGAATTTTCAAGTGAGGGTTTTAAAAAAAATGTTTCTAGTTCAGCGCTTTTAGATAGTATTTTGTCCTCATTTTGCTTTCTGTCAGGGATGTTTCATGGTTGTACAATTGCGGCAGTCCAAGAATGCCAGTTTGCATCCCATGAGTGTCATTTGATTACAACATAATGATGTCACATTGCTTAATGATGTCACGTCTGGTTATGACATCACTTCCAAGTTAATGGCATCACTTCTAGTGGGTCCCGACACATGCCATTCTCAAAAGTGGGTCCTGGTCTAAAAAATTTGAGAACCATTGATTTAGGTGGTCTTCAGGACCTTCAGTCTTTAATAAAAGGAGGACGTTCATAAGAATACTTCCCCTTGGCCAAGAGAACAGGAATCTAACCCCTGCTAACTGGACAAGAGGCACTTTTTCAAGTGGTGCTCCTCTTATAGAGTAACTGTCCTTCTTCACCCCTGCACAGTCTTTCTAGTGGCTGTTGCTGGCGGTCTGCCTTTTTTTAGATTGTGAGCCCTTTTGGGACAGGGAGCCATTTAACTTTATTATTATTACTATTTGCCTGCAAACCGCTTTGTGAACTTCATGTTGAAAAGTGGTATATAAGTACCTGATTGATTGATTGATTGATTGATTGATTGATTGATTGATTGATTGA
>JAJKFI010014941.1:0-15749 GCA_029204185.1 Lerista edwardsae
AGACAGCCCCAAGACTGCGCCCAGGGCTCATGCCACCCTGCCCCCCCTAGATCTGCCACTGCCTCGGAGTGCCAGATGCAGAGAGTGCCAGATGCCAGAGTGGCAACATAACACGCAACGAGATGCACATAATTAGTTGTCTTGTGTACTCCCTGAGGCATCTGGTGGGCCACTGCAAGATGCAGGAAGCTGGACTAGATGGGTCTTTGGCCTGATCCAGTGGGGCTCTTGTTATGTTCTTATGTTATGTAATCAGGAGCCAAGCCAAGAAACAGTTGATGACCTAAGCCAGGGGAGTTCATTCAGACCATGATAGGCGTTGACCTTCCTTTTAAAATGGGTAGTTCTTTGTTTTCATTCTTATTTGCGCACAGTTCAAACTACTATGTTTGCATACATGAAAATACTAAGTAAGGCAGAATCTGACAACAGATTCTCATGGTGACTCCTTGTTTCTTCTACAAACAGCAAACCCTAGTGCTTCACAGCATCTGCGATCAAACGAAGGCATACCAAAAAAAAACCCACCAAGTTAATTTGCTAAAAATCAATACACAATAAATGCAGCCCTATTTTTTGTTGATAGTTGTTGTTATGAACTTATTTCTTTTATAGTGGAAATTAACAGACGAGCCTAGCATCCTGTAAGAGAGATTGATTCAGGTCCTGTTTTCGACTTTCTGTGCATCCCATTACATGTGCTAATGAACATCCAAGGAACGCATTTGAACAGGCACCCATTTGGCTATTGTTTACAGCAACCTAATTTAGCACATAATGAGTCAGGCAGCATTGGTTCCAAATTACACCAAACTATTAATTATAATATTGTATTCTTTTGTCCAATGCTTGTTTCTCTGGGATTTTACCCAAGTGGTTTTTAAGCGATTTCATAAGTAAAGCCGTCCAAGTTCTGTCTTTTCTCTTTGCCCCACTGAGCTACTCCTCTCCAAATTAAAAGCTCGTTATGTATTTATTAATATTAGTTTGTTCCTTTCTATTGTACTAAGAATGATTGAAGTAGGAGTAAAATGCATCATCTGCTCTTTTTCAAAAAAAAGAATATATTAATAATTACCCTCCCTCCAAAAAATGAGGCAGTGTTTTTTTTCCAAAACAAAATTGTACTTCACCCCACATCCAGCGTTGTCATTCAGCTGGAATGCTGGGCGGGAGCAACGGATGAGCACCAGCCCGCCCGTTGCGTTCCAGTCCGTTCCGCCGTCTTCCCCGCCCCTGCGGGGAAGGGAAGCAGGGAAGATGGCGAAGACGCGGGGGCGGGGAAGATGGCGAAACAGAGCGGTACGCAACGGGCGGGCTGCCGCTCACCCGTTGCTCCCGCCCAGCGTTCCGGCTGAATGACAACGCTGCCCACATCCAACAATGAAATCCAATATTTCTCCAACCACCAGTGTTTAAATATAAAATAACTACATTGTAATCAGAACCAAAGGGTCCATTTGTATATTAGACATAGCTTAGAGATTTGAACAATATTCTCAGGTTGATTGTATTAAAAAAAAATATTAGTACAGGTAGACTGTGTGGGTTCCGTTTCAGAACCTCCATGGATTCAGAAATCTACAGATACTGGGATCCAATTTTAAATGGCTTCAAACACATGCAAAAAGCACCCAAATCAGGTTTCCTGTCCTTTCACCTTAACACCATGTTGTTTCCAGGACTCTACAGCAATTTTTATGCAGGCCTGCCTTACATGGCCTAATGATGTGGATCAAAGCCCAACAGATCAACAAGGCAATTGAATCTCCAATAGCCTGTTTAACCCAACGAAGGAGAGGCTGTTCGCATAACAACCTAATCACCTGCAATGCACACCTGTCCCGGAAAGACTGACTTCCAGGTTGCACAGAGGTTCCTTTCTCCTCCCAGTCGCCTCCAAGAATGCATCATGGTAAGTCAAATCCACAGAGGCCAGGCTGCAGACACTCAGGCCCCACCGCACTGCAAGAGAGGAGGATCCGGCTGGACATGAGGAATAATTTCTTGACGATAAGGGCAGTTCGACAGTGGAACAGATTGCCACTGGAAGGAGGTGGTGGCTTCTCCCTCACTGGAGACCTTCAAGCAGAGGCTCGACAGGCACCTGCTGGAGATGCTCTAGGAGGATTTCCTGCTACAGGCAGGGGAGGGGGGTTGGAATCAAAAATTTTAGGTCCCTTCCAACTCTATGTGGTGGCGCAGCAGGTTAATTCGCTGTTGCTGGGCTTTCCAAACAGAAGGTTGGGAGTTGCGCGACAGAGTGAGCTCCCGTTGCTTGTCCCAGCTCCTGCCAACCTAGCAGTTCGAAAGCACCTAAATGCAAGTAGATAAATAGGGACCACTTTAGTGGGAAGGGAACGGCATTCTGTGCGCTACGGCGTATAGTCATGCTGGCCACATGACCACGGAAGCTTGTCCTTGGACAAACGCCGGCTCTTCAGGCTTTGAAACAGAGATGAGCAGCGCCCCCTACAGTCGGTCACGACTAGACCTTTCGGTCGTGGGGCAAACTTTACCTTTACCTTTTAACTCTATGATTCTATGATACTTCTTGACTCGACTGGAGTAGGGTTGGCAATGAACCCGTCTGAGAGCGCTCCTCCAATTGCTCCCTACCAATGGCTAGCAATCCAACCCTCAGGCTCTTCTCCATGTGCTGCCCAAACACGGACTTTTCCTCCCAGATTCGGTAATGGTGCACATATACACATGAAGAAGGCTGCAGTAGGCCAGAACCAAGCCCCAGCAAACATGCATCCTGCCTGAGGCCAATGCAGGTCTAAAAGAACAGGCTATCAACAAGACAGAGAGAAAGAAAGGAAACATCCCACCATCTGTCCCTTATTTTATTACTATAGAATCCACATTTTTAAAAGAAAAAAATTACTCTGATTTAGGATATTAAGTCAAACAATTATAAAAATAATCATTGTAACAAGTACAACAGTACAGACACTTCTGGCCCAAATCCCTCTCCTCTTCTGGTGTTTTTGATAGGCTGCTGATAGACATTTCTCTGAAAGGAAAAAGTTCCCCAAGTCATATTTACTAATCCCCAAGAAAGGCACAAAAGGTTATATAGTGTCCCTCAGAGGACTGCTGAACTGTTACTAACAAGCATCCCAAATTAAAGTGGCTGTTATATAGCAATTAACAAACAGAAATAAATCAGCAGCATAGTTAATCCCCAGAAAGCAGAGCCAAAGACATTCAAATATACGGCTGTGTTTGTTTTCGGAACAGCCCAGTTTTGCAAACCTGAATTTAAAGACCCGTTTTAGGCAAACAAATAAATCTCGTAAGAGCAAGCTGCATGAATAGAAAAGCTTTCCTTGACAGGTCCCTAACTAAAAGGGTAGAACAAGTGAGATTTGAAACAGTAACATTGAGCAGACATAAAAAGACGCCAATGTTTCCCCATTCAGGCAGCAAAGTATTACATGCTCCATTGTTTACAGCCAAATGCCCCATAATAGCACAATGGGGCACAGTTCTGCCTGTCTGCTTACAACAGTATTCTGCTCTCAAAATCTTGCATTTGTTCAACCTAACTGAATACATCCACACAAGCAACTACGACCACGTTCCATGCGTATTCATGATACGCTTGAACATTCTTACAGCTGAGCATCGACAGCAGTATGAAAAATAACAGACACACAGATCATTAATGAAAATACTGGGAATGACTAGGAAAATACTGGAAATAATACACAATTACAAATTGTGTTCCCCAAATTTCCAAGTACTTTGTGGACTGGTAGTTTGGTAGACCCAAAGTCCCAACGCCTGTGAACCTCTGACCCACAGACACCAGTGGGAGTCACTCGCTGGGGGGTTCTGTAGAGTCGCAGTGCATATTTGGCGACATCCATGATGCAGCTAAACCTCAAATGCAGAGCTGGTGAGGCAGAGTCATTAGTCATGTCCACAGAATGCGTTCCTCGTCAGACAGAACCAAATATAACAGCAAAATGTGCTAGAAGGTTTCCAGAGACCAAATGTATATGCTATTTGTCACACTCACAAATCCTGGTTAGTCATTAGAAATGGAGGAATTCTTGCGGGATGTGAAATCTCTTGGCAAGATGGAAAATATAATGAGGCAGGGTGATGTCAAACTCCGCTTCCCAGATACACACAGAACAGAGGCAGGTGGCAGGCGAGGCAGAGGTGGCAGCTAAGAAACTCACGTCGCTGCCCATCAGCTGCTTACTCTTGCTTAGGTGACATAATATAATGGAAGACGCTAATCTATATATATAAAGAACATCCCTCTATCGACTCTATCCCTTCCATGCATAATTTTGTATGTCTCAATCATGTCCCCCCTCAGGCGCCTTTTTTCTAGACTGAAGAGCCCCAAACACTGCAGTCTTTCTTCATAAGGGAGGTGCCCCAGCCCCGTAACCATTTTTGTCGCTCTCTTCTGCACCTTTTCCAGCTCCACTTTGTCCTTTTTGAGATGCGGCGACCAGAACTGGACACAATATTCCAGGTGCGGGCTTACCGTCGATTTGAACAATGGCATAATAATATTGGCTGTTTTATTCTCAACCCCTTTTTTAATGACCCCAAGCATGGAATTGGCCTTCTTAATTGCTGACGCACACTGGGTCGACACCTTCATTGAATTGTCCACCAGCACCCCAAGATCTCTCTCCTGAGCTGTCACAGACAGCTCAGCACCCATTAGCCTATAGGTGAAGTTTTGGTTTTTTGCCCCAATGTGCATCACTTTACATTTGTCTATGTTGAAACGCATCTGCCATTTGGCTGCCCATTCCCCCAACTGGGAGAGATCCTTCTGGAGCTCTTCACAATCCTTTCTGGTTTTCACCATCCGGAAAAGTTTTGTGTCTTCTGCAAACTTGGCCACCTCGCTGCTTATCCCTGTCTCCAGGTCATTTATGAACAAGTTGAAAAGCACGGGCCCCAAGACAGATCCCTGGGGCACTCCACTTTTCACCTCTCTCCATTGTGAAAATTGCCCATTGACCCCCACTCTCTGTTTCCTGGCCCTCAACCAATTCTGGATCCATAAGAGGACCTGCCCTCTTATTCCCTGACTGTGAAGTTTCTTCAGCAGCCTTTGGTGGGGGACTGTGTCAAACGCCTTCTGAAAATCCAGGTATATGATATCCACAGGTTCACCCACATCCACGTGCCTGTTGACCTTTTCAAAGAATTCCAAAAGGTTCGTGAGGCAAGACTTACCCTTACAGAAGCCATGCTGACTTTCCTTTATATTAGCAGTACTTGCTCCTCTACGTGTTTTAGGATTTTATCTTTGATGAGGCTTTCCACCATCTTACCCGGAACAGACGTTAGGCTGACCGGCCTGTAGTTTCCAGGGTCCCCCCTTCTCCCTTTTTTAAAGATTGGCGTGACATTGGCTATCCTCCAATCCTCTGGCACCGTGGCCGTTTGAAGGGACAAATTGCATACTCTAGTTAAGAGGTCAGCAACTTCGTTCTTTAGTTCCTTAATAACTACTAATCAGCCAGCCTCCTTCTCACAATATATGTTTCATTTCATGTACATTTTGTTTCATTAGCTAACAACTAATAATAAAAGAAATGACAGTAAACAGCAAGAATTTTTTTTTGCTTTTGAGATCATTATGCAAATTAAGCCACTTCCCACTGCAGCAGTACGACTTCAAACAGCTGTTCAAAACAAGATTTTTTTTCCTTTTATAAATACAATTCCAAGATCTGCATACTATCTCACCTTGTGTCATGTTTGTATAGCAGTTATTTTTGTCCTTTGCCAGAATAAGACCTTCGAAGTGTAATTCATATTTTAGATACTGCTGTGATGCTCACCTTCCCATCTGTTCAGATCCATCTCAAGGAAGAAAATGGTACCAACTGTTCAATACATCGACAATAATACAGCACGATTAAAAAAGAAGCACTGAACCATTTTGACAGTTAAAACTAGAGGTTGAATTAAAAAATTAATTCAAGACAAACAAATCTAAGGAAGCATGTTAACCTGAGTGTATTTAATGGTTAATAAATCTAATTACTCTTAATTCCTTATATGACTTTTAACACTAAAAGAAAAAAAGCAAGATGATTCTAGCTCAAGCCCATATTAAGATGCCTGCCTGCTTTCTCTAACAGGGGTATTCAAAATTTTTAGAATAGCATTCTTGTTGGGACCCACTGGAAGTGATGTCATTAACCTGGAAGTGATGTTGTGGCAGGAAGTGACATCATCCAGCAGGAAGTGCTGTCATTGTCACATAATAAAATGACACTCCTGAAATGGCAAATTGGCATTCTTGGACTGCAGCAATTGTACAACCGTGCAACATCCCTGGCGGAAAGCAAGATGAGGACAAAAAATGATGTAAAAGCACTGAACGAGAAATAAAATTAAAAAAAAAAAAACCCTAACTTGGAAATTCAAACTGTGGACACTCACAAAAGGAATATAACAAGAGTAAGGCCTGCAGTTTCCAAGATGGCTGCTCCCAGCTTTCCGCGACCCACCTGACATCAGGTCGCAGGTGGGTCCCGACCCACAGTTTGAGTAACACTGTTCTATAACATACAAAAATCGAAGACGCAAGTTCTCTGTGAATGTCTGGATCAGCAATTCCCAAACTTGCCTCTGCTTCAACACCCTTGGAACCCAGCAGTGAGTGAAGACGATGCAAAACACATCACCAACGTTGGTGTCACCACCACTCACTCCCGGGTTCAGAGGCCAAACAGTGAGTAGAGGCCCAGGGCTGACGGGGGGGGGGGCTTTTCGAGGACTCCTCCTATTTTCACACGCTACAGCTCTGCCCGCCACACGGAGACTCCTGCCGCGATTTGGAGGCTTGAACCGTGGTCTCCCTGCTAGAGCAGCAGGCAGCTCACAATGCCCAGGCAAGTGCCCCCTAATGCCCCAGGACATCGCAACACACACTTCGGAACCACTTGCCTCAGTGGTGTCATCTAAATGATTTAAGAACAGGTACTCACTTTTGATTGGCACATGTCGGGACATGCCCACCAGAAGTGACATCATAAGCCGGAAGTGATGTCGTGGCAGGAAATGACATGAAAAAAGCCCTTTTTGAGGCCTCAGACGATTTTAAACTGACCCAAGGAGCTTTTATACACTGGAGAAGGCATGACGTCATATTCTTGAAGCTTCCGGGTCAACAAATATGGCTGACGCAGATCACCGGCGCGAAAGAGGATTGCCGCGGATTCACGAATAAAAATCTCCCTGCATGCGTGTAAAAGTTAATTTCAACCTCTTTAAGCATGCCTGCGTGTTCTGCATACGGGTGTGCGAATCGCTGAACGAAAAATGGGATTTAATTTTTACGGAAAGATTCATGTATTCTCATTACATCGGTTCAATAAAACAACCATTAACCGTTAACAGTGAGTGCATTTTTTTTGAAGCTGTGTAATTTCTTGTTGTTCCTAGCAGTCTTATTCACCATTTTCTGACACCCACTGTTAATGGTCTAGAAGGAAAAAAATATATATTTCCCCCACCTCCTTTTTTCCCCCTTCCTGTTTACACTTTTTTTCCTGCCTTCCATTTTCTACGGTAATATTTTCAAACTTCTGGACATTAACAGAATTTGTTTTTTTTGGGGGGGGGGGTGAGTGTAGAAGTTTTCAAAAATACTCTTCGTAGTCTAGAAGTAAAAAAATAATCCTCTCATATTGACAACTACTTGTGTCATGAAGAGATTTTAATGTAATTTTCCTACGGTAATATTTTTGAAATTCTGAACATTAACAGACATTTTTTTTTATGGGGCATGGCCGTTTTATTTTTGCTTGTGTAGATTTCAAAAAATAAGTCTGTCAAAACAGTGCAATCCGAGTTTTAATAGACAGCAAGTAGCATTTCGTCCGGTACGTTCAGTAACATAATTACGTGGAATTAAACCTTGTAAGTGCATATTAACTCATAATACGGTTACCAATGATGTTTCTACACAATCACACGTTTTTATTTTCGTGAGTTTTTACTTCAGGAGTAAACGATTCAGTCCTAAACAGTACCAGAAAAGCAATCTGAAATGCTTGGAATGAGCAATGTTTTGAGTCACCTAACATGGCCGCTAAGCCCGCCCCCTGGCTTCAATTCTTTCCTATTCATTCTAAAGGGATGGCCGGGGGTTGAACTGACCCAACAGTTGCAACAGTATTCCACAGCACCCTCAGAACATGTTAAGGAGGCCTGGCATCATGTTAAAGTGACCCAACAGTCCCAAAACCCCAGAGCAGCTCATTTTTCAGTGGCAAGGCAAGGCAAGGCTCCGCTCGCTGCCTGCCTGCTTGCCTGGCTCTGAGAACATGCAGGCAACTCAAACATGCAGGAAATTCAAATGTTGCAGGGGCCGGAGTCGGCGAGTGGGCGGGGGAATGGGCGGGGCCAGCCATAATCCTAGAAACCGGTACTCGCGTACCCCCGTGTACCCCCTGCATGACATCACTGACTGGCCTATATCAGGGGTCAACAGACTCCAGCACCCATCCGGCTACCACCCTTTCCCTCCACCGTGTCAACAGTTTCTGCCGTTCCGCAGGGGACAATCGCCAACACCCTGTCCACAGCCCTCGGGGATCTATACGGCGAGCTGCTCCTGCACAGACCTCTGCCCGCAAGGCACGCTGGGGTGGGAAGACCCCAGAAGCGGCTTGCCAGGAAGACCCCTGGTATGGGGGCTGCAGTCGGGGTCTTCATGAGCATCCCAGGTGGAACGGCAGAAACCAGTCGTGCCGGCGATGCTTCTTGGTGGTGCAGCAGTGTCCCGTTTGGAGACCGCTGGCCTTTATGAACAGCCAGTCAATGTGATTGGCCACCTCATGAGAAGGGAGGACTCTTTAGAGAAGAGCCTCCTGCTGGGGAAGATGGAAGGCAAAAGGAGAAGGGGGCGGCACAGGAGGAGATGGTTGGAGAGTGTCACCGAAGCGATGAACATGTGGCCAGGATGCTGCATCAGGAAGCTAGTAGAGGTCCATGGGGTTGTGAAGAGTCGGACACGACTTAGCGACTGAACAACAAGTCAATGTGAAATCTTGCATGCAAGGCTGCCCCGTGAGTGCAATCTTCCTTACTCCCTTCCTGCATTTTTCAAGGGAGAATTATCAAACATAGGGCCAGTGGTGTCATCTAACGGCCGAACAAGAGGAACGCTCCGTGGGCTGCCCCGCCCACCCGTCGCCATTCGCCGCCGCTCCGTGATGGACGCGGCACTGCGAGGCAAGACTCAGGCACCCGGTGCGCCCCCCACCCGTCCCCGCCAGCGAGCAGGCACCCCCTCCGAGGCCAGGAGCGCCTCGCAGCGCCGCATCCATCACGGAGCGGCGGCGGATGGTGACAGGTGGGTGGAGCTAGCCCACGGAGCGTTCCTCTGGCTCGGCTGTTAGATGACACCACTGCATAGGGCCCAATCCTACCCAGCTCCAAGGCAGCCCCAAGGCCTCCAAGACTGTCCAGACCACCACAGGATGCAGCGCACGCCCTGTTGGCACGGCTGCATCAGGCATCATAGGGCAGCTGTGTGCATACATATATCACACATTACGTCAGTTATTTCGTGGAGGTGAGGTGTGCCAGCACTGTTCCTCCACCATGCAAAGCCATTGCTGCTAAGCCAGAACAACAGGGCTGGAACTGCAGGAAGGGAAAGGAGACAAGAAATAGCCACTGCGAGTGAGAAGGGCAATAGTGCAAGGAGTCATCAAGGCAGTGGAGCAGAGAAGGGCTTCTTCGGATTAAGGAAATCATATACGTATAAGAAGGAAGTCCCTCGATGAGGCTTAGAGCACAATCTTAGCTGCGCTGGAATGGCGAGGCTGGTGGGCCTGCACCAAAGCCAGCACAGCTTCAGTGCACTTCGGAGCCTCCCCATTTCCTCGGACCTGTGCCTGCTGTACAGCAGGCTGAGGAAGCCACGTAGCCTGAATCGGGGCCATGCCGCCTGGGGACAGAGGCTTGGATGCAGCGTCCTGGCCACATCCTGGCCCCTGGCCCCTCCCTGGGCCAGCACGCCCCCCCTCCACCCAGTTCCCCCCTCCCGCCCTGTCTATGCCCAGATCCGCCCTGGCGCCAGACTACTGTGGCTGGCGCAAGAGCAATGCTGCGGTGCTTCTGCTCAGCGCCCTTGGGCCAATGCTGCTGCTAGTGTCGGCCCAATGGCACCAGCACCAACACGGGGGTGCTGGTTGGCACCCCCATGCCGGCGCTACTGCCCTTGGGCCAACGCAAGCACGTTGCGTCGACCAAAGGACGCAGTAGGATTGCGTCCTTAGTTTTGTTCCTTGGCGTTCTACCGCAGGTTGCTTGAGCCACAGATGGCTAACGCCAGTAGAAAGTTATCTCTGGGACTGGAAAGTATGAATTTGTCTCACTGAATGTGGCTAAGAAACGTATTTATATATTCCATTTTGCATTTAAACATTTTATAGAGATTGGCGGTGTAAATGACACTCAAGTTTTAAAATACTAATTAGCTCTCTAATAGCGCTTGCTCCTTGAAACCAATTACTTAGAACAACAGGAGTCTCATCTACGCACATTTTAGAGTATGTGGGCTTAAATCAATTTAATTAGGTCAAGTCAATGGAACAACATTTTAAATGGAAAGATTGGGTAATCCCACTGAAATCACAAGGAGAACTCTGGAGAGGCAACTGGGCTAAGCCACAACTCAGGGTAACCTAATTTGTGCACTAGGCTGCTACTTTTAAAATTTATTACTCAAAATTGCTTCTTGTGTTGAAACAACATTATTCCAACTCAACTACTCTTTTAGATCAGATTATCAGATGTTATCTAAGCACTTGTAAAATCTCAGTATAGGCACAGCATGGAAAAGATATGTCAAAATACATTTTTATGGGTCAGAAATTTAACAAAGAAATTGTTTTTCTTGCTCACCTATTTAAATTCCAGTTGCTAGTCATATATTCCACTGTCTGATAGTACAGGTGGGCAGTGGTGTCATGTAGCCGGAACGCTGGGCGGGAGAAACGGGTGAGTGGCAGCCTGCCCGTTGCGTACCACTCCGTTTCGCCGTCTTCCCCGCCCCCGCGGGCTGCCGCTCACCCGTTCCTCCCGCCCAGCATTCCGGCTGCATGACGCCGCTGCAGATGGGCCCACATTATCCACAGGTTCAACATCTATGAATCTGATAATCCGCGGGCGCCAACTCTCCCCCCCCCGAGAGTCCACCTGAAGACGTGGAGGTGTGTACTGAACAGCAGCAAGAGGTTGCAAATGCCTCATGTCCACATATCTTGGAGATCAAAGGATCATCCCCAGGAGGGTGCTGTAGGCAAGCTCAGTGGATCCACTTCAGTGATCAGGAGGCGGAAAAAGCAACCACTGGTGGAGACTGCAGGGTGCCTAGGAGTTAGAGAGGAAGGTGACCACCGTCACATACAGTCACTGAACGTTACTAAGCAACGCCCCCCATACTGTAATTTTAAAACAATATCCTTCTCACAATATTACATTATGTCCTTAAAAACAGTATATTAGCTGACTGTTAGCACTATATATTAAAACAGTGTTATTCAAACTGTGGGTCGGGGCCCACCCGAACTGATGTCAGGTGGGTCGTGGAAAGCTGCGAGCAGCCATCTTGGAAACTTACTCTTGTTATATTATTTTTGTGAGTGTTCACAGTTCAAATTTTCAAGTGAGGGTTTTTTTTTTTAAATTATTTCTCGTTCAGTGCTTTTACATCATATTCTGTCCTCATCTTGCTTTCTGTCAGGGATGTTTCATGGTTGTGCAATTGCTGCAGTCCAAGAATGCCAATTTGCATTTCAGGAGTGTCATCTTATTATGTGACAATGACAGCACTTCCTGCTGGATGATGTCACTTTCTGCCACAACATCACTTCCAGGTTAATGACATCACTTCCGGTGGGTCCCAGCACGAGTGCCATTCTGAAAAGTGGGTCCCAGTCTAAAAAGTTTGAATACCACTGCATTAAAACATCAGCTGCATACTTATGAAACAACTGAAGTACAGCCACAAAAACGTGATCGGATTCTAATCCTCTTACAAAGTGACAGGTCAATAGGACAGAAAAGAGAAGTAAATCCCATGATGGCTAATGCTTCCTCTCACCTTCTGATGTGCCAACATATTTCAATCCAGTTCTGAAGGACCCGTGATCAAGCGCAGGGACGGACTCCTCAGCATATTGACAATATTGGCTTCTTATCTGACACGGCTCATCAAAGCCCGTTTCCATACCACCTGGATTTTTCAAGTGTCAACATTTGTCTCTTAGGAACTGCAGGGCAGCCAAAACATTTTGCATATGCCCTTGACCAGCTGGCTGCTACTCAGGTGACCAGCTGAAAAACACGGTCCTGTCCAGAACTTCAGATGGGGATGTACGAAAGGCCTGGCAGGAACAACAGAGTTGCTTTCGCGGCTTCAAGTTTTTGCCTCTGTAAAGAATTCATCTGCTTTTTCAACTTTCTTTACACTGGTCTGTAATTGAGAGCCACAGACTTCCTCACTGAACTTGCCCTTCATGGTAAAGGTAAAGGCAAAGGTTTCCCCACGACCGAACGGTCTAGTCGTGACCGACTGTAGGGAGCGGTGCTCATCTCCTTTTCAAAGCCTGTAGAGCCAGCGTTTTTGCCCAAGGACAAGCTTCTATGGTCATGTGGCCGGCATGACTGTACGCTGTAGCGCACGGAACGCCGTTCCCTTCCCACCTAAGTGGTCCCTATTTATCTACTTACATTTAGGTGCTTTCAAACTGCTAGGCTGGCAGGAGCTGGGACAAGCAACGGGAGCTCACTCCGTCGCACAGTCTTGAACTCCCAACCTTGCGGTCGAAAGCCCAGCAACAGCGGATTAACTCGCTGCGCCACCACGTCCCAGTCCTTCATGGTAGCATGGGCATTTAACGTCCACTGTCAAGTCAACAGGAGGCTGTTCCTATGTTTAATATAGTTCCAGCAGTATCCTATACGTAGCTACCGAAACATGAGTCCGGGTCAAATGTAGTTACTCTCTCAGGTAACCTTTCTAGGGTTTAGCTCATAATCTATATTCTGATGTATATCAGGGATGTCGGACGTGAGGGCCGCGGCTGGAGACTGTCTCCGGTAGCAATTTCTGGCCCCCGTTACAAGTTCATATTGTGGCCGCCATACCATCATGAAGCAGGAAGTTATGTCGTTAAGCACATGCTGGCTAGAAATAGGCACTTTATTCTCACATGGAAACTTATTAGCTGCAAATAAGAGAAGAGGAAATGTGCCAATATGAGAGAGCCCAATTATCACGTGGGCCACTCTTTCAGCAGCACTGCTCCTCCCACAGAATCACTTCACAGCTCAACAGCGGAGATGTGATCTGGGAAGTGTTACGTCAACAGGAAACGGCACTGCTGAAAGGGCAGCCTGCGTGATAATCGGGGTCTCCCAGTACCTCAGCAGCTTCTCCAGCGGCGTCATGCAGCCGGAATGCTGGGCGGGAGGAACGGGTGAGCGGCAGCCCGCCCGTTGCGGACCGCTCCGTTTCGCCATCTTCCCCGCCCCCGCGGGCTGCCGCTCACCCGTTCCTCCCGCCCAGCGTTCCGGCAGCATGACACCGCTGAGCTTCTCCCTCTCTCACTTCTCTTGGTTTGCCCCTTACCCTTCGTATCCCTTGCCTTTTGAGGCCTCCCTCCATCTCTTCTTCCCAGGGCCTCCACAGAAATAGTAGAAATAACATGAGACCCAGTTATCAGAGGGGACACAGAGCTTTTGGGATCCACATCTGGCCTTACGTTTGACCCCCCCGCTCTAGATTCCAATTGAAGTCTTGCGGGAACAACAACTCCACTCCACTGCCAATGGTGATCAGGCAGGGAAAGGGGTGGGCCTCGACAACTCTTGGTCCTGCTTCAGCATGTTGACAACTTCACATTCAACTCTGCTGTCTAAGTTGAGCATCTGCACGGCCCAACCCTATTGGGCCGCTTCGCCATTGGAACTAATGTGTCCAGCAGTGCAGCATGTTCTAAGTTGTAAAAAGGCAACACAATGTAAAGCGCAGCGGGGCTGCCGCTCTCTTCTTTTCTACGGTGTATGTTTGACGGCATTGTATAAATCCTTCCTAACAAATGAATCTGTTCACAAAGTACGTACCAGTTTGTAAACGGACGTTTCTCCAGCTCAAGGTATACCACCGTGGTTCCCAAACTTTGTTGGGATGTTACCCCTTTAAGGAAGGTAGCGACCCAACTGGGAACTCATAGCTGCCTTTCGTATGGTACTTCCAGGTTTTGCTGCCGCTGCCAAACACAAGAAAGTGAAGAAGTAAAGTAAAAAAGGCAACAGCTGGAAACAACATACCAACAGCAGCTACAGGTCTCCAGTCAAGTCACTATTGTCCTTAAGGGGATAGCATCCCCCCCCCAAAAAAGTGCATGGCTGCCATGGGGGTCACGACCCCCAGGCTAATACGGCAGAAGAGGGGCAAGGCTACTTGCATAGGCTAAAAATGTATTGTATGAAGTGGTTCAACGTCTCCGGCCTCTGCTGTACAATTTATAGTCCCATTTTACCCAACGTTCTCTTTTTGTGTGTGCTCCGATAAAATACGACACATTCTTCCCAACTCACTTCTACCTTTATTCAATTAGGCTTGAAATATGATCCTTCAAGCCAAGTGAACCAATTTGCCTCATCTTAGCCTCTCTGTTTTACTCTTCTAGTTGGCTTTGCCATGTCTGCTTGGCATTTCACCCTTGAAAAATATCTCCCTTATTTATGAGACTTTGGAAACATAGTTTACAAAATATTATATTACATCCAAAGACTAGATGATTAAGTAACTGTGAAATGAGAGCCATAGCAGCGTAAGTAGTCCATGAATTATCCTAGATGGACAACAATGTAATGTTCATGTAAATTTTTAACAGTCAATTCTGCCACCGTATGAATAACTTCGGCCAGTGTTTCTCAAATTGTTCGTTGGGACCTACTTGGTGGGTCACGACTTGGTGTTGAGTGGGTCACGGAAAGCTGGGAGCAGCATATTGGAAGCTGCAGGCCTTACTCTTGCTATATTCCTTTTGTGAGTTGTAACAGTTTGAATTTTCAAGTGAGGGTTTTAAAAAAAATGTTTCTAGTTCAGCGCTTTTAGATAGTATTTTGTCCTCATTTTGCTTTCTGTCAGGGATGTTTCATGGTTGTACAATTGCGGCAGTCCAAGAATGCCAGTTTGCATCCCATGAGTGTCATTTGATTACAACATAATGATGTCACATTGCTTAATGATGTCACGTCTGGTTATGACATCACTTCCAAGTTAATGGCATCACTTCTAGTGGGTCCCGACACATGCCATTCTCAAAAGTGGGTCCTGGTCTAAAAAATTTGAGAACCATTGATTTAGGTGGTCTTCAGGACCTTCAGTCTTTAATAAAAGGAGGACGTTCATAAGAATACTTCCCCTTGGCCAAGAGAACAGGAATCTAACCCCTGCTAACTGGACAAGAGGCACTTTTTCAAGTGGTGCTCCTCTTATAGAGTAACTGTCCTTCTTCACCCCTGCACAGTCTTTCTAGTGGCTGTTGCTGGCGGTCTGCCTTTTTTTAGATTGTGAGCCCTTTTGGGACAGGGAGCCATTTAACTTTATTATTATTACTATTTGCCTGCAAACCGCTTTGTGAACTTCATGTTGAAAAGTGGTATATAAGTACCTGATTGATTGATTGATTGATTGATTGATTGATTGATTGATTGATTGA
>JAJKFI010014945.1:0-17245 GCA_029204185.1 Lerista edwardsae
CCGGAGCTCTGTGCCCTTGAAGGCTTTCCAATCCTCACAGCTGCAAGCTGCTTCTGCGCTTCATCAGAAGCGTATTCATGAATTCATCAGATTCATCCAAGGAAATGTATTGGTGGGTTCTTTAGAATGCAAAAGTGGAGGTCCTGATTCCCCAAGTTGTGGGAAGGACTGGAGGAGGTGTTGTGCGAGGGGAAGGGGAGAGCAGGGCAGAGAAGCAGGAAGAGGAGGGGAAAGAGGCTCCTGCAAAAAAAAAAAAGGAGAAAGGGCCTAGCCCAGACACATAGAGGGGGGGGATTTGGGCCAAGTCTCAAGTGACAGGAAGGGGCACTCAGTGCGGGGGTCTGGATTCCACATGTTGTTGTGCGGGGTCCCAATGGATGACCTCGCGGTGTTCCTCCGGATTCCTAAACCAAAAAGTGTAAAAACCAAACTGGAACCAAAGCGGGTCCCTATGGATGACCTCGCGGTGTCCCTCCGGAGTCTCCTGAAACTATGTAGGCTTCTGCTCAGCGCGCAACCTGGTGGAAAAGAATCTAGCTAAAAGAAGGCTAAAACAACTAAACATTAAAACCCTAAGATGACAAAGACCAACGCTGGTTTTGAGGGTCCAAGAGAAACTTTACTGAGCAAGTGACACAAGCAGCAAAAAGCACAGCCCCGAAGTTTACAGAAATGCAAAAAGAGCAAACACTTCATCAAGCAAACACTTAACTTCATCAAGCAGTACAGCTACAATGGGGTGTAGCAGGGTGTGTGTCTCTTTAGATTCAGGGTGGGAGGCTTCTTAGCAGAGTTTGAAAAGAATTGTCCAGGGGAGCCTAGCTCCTGGGCAGAGAAGAGCTTGACTGAATTTCAGGCAAGACTTGTCATTGCATACACCTTTTGTCAGAGACCAGATTTGCATTTCTGAAGACTGAGGGGAAAAGGAGACTTACAGATATCTCTGGCACCAATACTTAATAGCCTTAACTCTCAGGATGAGACCTAAAATGGAGTCTGGTCTGTACATGTGTTTGGGAGAGGGAGGGTGTCCACAACCTTCCCCTGACATCCTGGTCTGGCCTTCTCCTTTCCAAGTCCTGCATTATGTGCCTCTGACCATTGAGCATAGCAATGGAAATGTTTCCTGGAGGGCCAAAATAACCACAATGGGGTACAGAGCTACATCTGAGAGGCTCCCAACAGTTGGACTTCAGCTAAAAAGTGTTTCCCACCAAGAATTGCTGCTGGCCGCTTACTAGACCCTTGAACACCCTCTACAACCTGCAAACTGGAGCTCCAGCCAGCCCGAGAGCAGGCTTGCATTCTGACTCTTCTTGCAGCAGGGAGGAGCCTACAGCCCTTGGTCACAATCTGCCCCTCCAGCAAAAGGGCAGCTTGTCCTCCATTCCTAGAGTGAGGAGATGAACCCCCCGCCTCGAAGGACAATTTGAGCCAGGAAAAGGTAACCCTGAGGGGTGAACTTGCCAGCAGCTGGTGGGCCGATAGGGAAAAGAGGATGCTGGACCCGGATCCAGCTGGGCTTTGCTTACGTTCTCTAGGTTATAAGAAGAGCCTCGCTGGATCAGGCCAAAGGCCCATCTAGTCCAGCTTCCTGTATCCCAGTGGCCCACCAGGTGCCTCAGGGAGCACAGGAGACAGCAAGATGCTTGCATCCTGTTGCCACTCCCATCCGGCACTCTGAATTAGCCTACTACTAACATAAGGAGGTTGCACAAACCATCATAGCCGATAGCCCACAATGGACCTTTCCTCCAGAAATCTGTCCAACCCCCTTTTAAAAGCACCTAGAACAGATGCTATTACCTCCTCCTGAGGCAAGGAGTTCCAAAGATTAATTACCTGCTGGGTAAAAAAGTATTTGCTTTTATCCGTTCTAACTCTCCCAACATTCACTTTTACTAGATGTCACCTGGTTCATGTGAAAAGAACACAACACCAGAACCAGGGGACATCCACTAAAACTGTGTTGTGTGAAATCCTTGTATTGGAAGACAGACTGATTAGATGGCATCTGGCCTGGATGTCTTTAGAAAAAGATTGGACAGATTTTTAGAAGAAACGTCCATCACACTTGAAACCCAATCTGGGCCTTAAGAACGATAAGAAAAGTCCTGCTGGTTCAGGCCAAAGGCCCATCTAGTCCAGCTTCCTGTATCTCACAGTGGCCCACCAAGTGCCTCAGGGAGCAGTTCCTTAAAGAACCTGCCCACTCCCAGAAGCACATTCTTACGTCCCCCATGCCTCCAAGTATTTACTCAAGCCCAAGATGTTCAAGGTTTAAACAAATGGTTTAAACAAATCAAGAGTTCCTCCAATTAGGCCCTGAACAACAACTGTGAGGTGGAAGCCAACCAAAAGTTCTCCAAAGGAAGAAGACTTCACTGTGCACCTCGCTGCTTCCAGAGCACATTCCTGCTGTAACTGTTGTGTGGAAATCACTCTGCAAAGAGAGAGATTCCCCTGTTGCTTCTGTCCCTTTAAGGAAAGAGACAGAAGCCTGCCAAATTGAGTGAGGTTCTGTTTCCCCGAAAAGAATGCCAGCTGGATTTTGATGTTTCCAAAGAAAAATGATTTTATTGCAGTAAACTGACACAGGATGCAAACAGCATACCATGCAGAAAAAATGGTACACAGTTGCAACAGACATTTATACAGTACTAGCTTTTTGTGATCCGGCGTTGCCCGGGGGGACAAATTATCCCCAGGGTCGAGTAGGAGAAGGAATGAGTTTGTTCTGCAGTGTCGTATTGAAGTAATTTTATGTACAGGTGATGAACAGTAGAAGTAGAGTATACACATCCTGAAATGAAATGTGTGAGAAACTCACAGTAATGTTAATTTAACTCAAAACCTGTTTGTAAACCACATTTTTAGTTTCACCTCCAGGAGCAAGAAGAAATATGAGGAAACAGGGACACAATCAAGCAAAACAGCAAAATGAAACAGTCATACTCACTGACCAATGTCTGCAGGTCGTGTGTTAGGATAGCACTGAAGTATGAGAAACAGGCAGAGGTGGCCAGTTAGCTCCCTGGAAATAGGTCCCTCTTAGATCCGACTGGGTGCTGGAACTCTCTGGATCATTTGCAACTCTTTGCAACTCAGGCAGTGCAAGCCAGTTTCAGTTTCGGTTTGGCTTTGTGTATCACATAACCTGCAGAATCGTTTCTGACCACAGGGTGGCAGCAGACCTGTAGTCCAATGCAATCCCCTTGGTTCCTTACGATCTGGCCCCCCCTCCCCAAAAAACGGGGGGCTGTAGGGGGGTCTGACCCCCACAGTGTTCTTTGCCAGGCTGCGAAGTATGTGTGTGCCAAGTTTTGTGGCTGTGGGTCAAGGCACGGAGAAGCCTATAAATAACATACATACATACCCACATACATACATACACACACACATACATACCCACGTCCGTTTTTAGATAGATAGATAGATAGATAGATAGATAGATAGATAGATAGATAGATAGATAGCACAGTGATGGTGAACCTTTTGAGGTCACAGCGTCAAAAATGCCGAACTTGACTCTGTTTGCGTGTCACTCCCTACCCCTAACAAAAGAGAAACAATTATTAACGTAATCCTTTATTTAAAAAAATACAGTCCAACCATTTGTGGAGATATGCATTATATAAAGAAACATCAAATCATTACAAAAAATCAAATCATTATGAAAACAAACTCAATTGTTGTTGGGTGTTGGTGAATGCTGGCGTGTCACCCAAAACATCGTGTCACCTTTGACACGCGTGTCATAGGTTCGCTATCACTGGTATAGCATGTAAATGGGGATACAACCAACCAACCAATAACATACACTTGATTATTGCAGGCTGGATTATTGGTGGACCTGGGATTTTGGGGACCCTGGTTGTTTGGGACATTATGGCTTTTGGTTGGTTGCTCGCTGCTCTCCCCCACGCCCCACCAGGTCGATCAAGGGGAGATTTATGATAATCAAAGGAATGTGGGTCTGGCACCAGGGTGATAAGGAGGTTCATCATTGGGATAAGACAGCTGAAGGCTGAAGACAACAGGTGAGAAGTAGATAAAGGGTTTGGAAACACCCTACAGTCAAAAGCGGTTTCAATGGGTGATGCTGGACAGGATGCATGACCTAAGGGCTAAGGGAGATATGTGGGGACCTTTTGATTATGATAACTGTAGTTCATGTGCAGTGCTGATGGAGTTTTCTGGCACAGGCACGGTTAGATGGCGGTTGGGACGTCTTCCTTCTTCCTTTGGTTCTCTTTGCCCAATCTTCTGATGGTCATTTTGTCAAGTTCTTGACATGGTTGTGAGGGGAAGGGTGAGGGGTCATGGCGGGAGATCCGCCAGGCACAAAACCCTGAGGGGTCCCCAAGATGGAGGGAGGGATGGGGAGGAGAGCGAGCGAGCGAGCAAGCGAGAGAGAGAGAGACCTGGACCTGGCCACCCCTGACATCATAACTGAAGGGGCCACATACCAGAATGTCCTTAGCTCTCCCTCCCCCAAACCTGGGTCTAAGTAATGCCCCGCAGGTAGTGCCAGCAAAGGACAAGCTCTTGTTTTCACCTTGAAAGCCAATACCTGGCTGGAGGCCTCTGGTGCTCCTACCTACACAGTCTAGTCATCAGAAGGCTTCCTCCAGGTACCGCTGCCTGGGGTGGTGAGGCAACCCGAAAGCAAGCGAGGGAAAGGTCTTCTCAGTGGTGGCCCCTCCCTTGTGGAAGTCTATACCAGGGGTCCCAGTGAACTTCACTTCCATGACAAGTTGTGGTCATGGGACTTCCCTGTTCACAGGTGTTTGTACCCAGGCGTCAACCAAGTTTTGGGGCCAAGAGGCCCAAGCAAGGGATTTGTGTAGTGGACCCGTTTGATTGAAGGCCCCACCTTGGCAGGACAATCCAAAGACACTCACAAAAGTCATGTCTCTCAGAGCGAAACAAGGATTTAAGCGGAGGTACCAGAGAGAGGAAACAAAAGAAGAACCAAGAATGACATCCGGGGAAGGGAGGCTCCCAGCCAGTGGCCTCTGGGTCCTGAGGATCTTTGGGAGGGGAGTGGAGCTGGTGGAACTCACCCAGAAGAATAGGCTGGCACCCTGATGGGCCTCCCAGAGCACCAGCACAACTGACTCCCACCTTCTGCTGTCAGCAGCAAGTGAGAGCCCCCTCCTTGTTCACTCTGCCTTTTATAGGCATCTCTTAGAACCTTCCAGCTGTGCAGCCAATCAGATGCCCTGCTGGCTACTGTATTTACATAACTGTCACTAACTGTCATTTGGGAGGGGCAGAGAGAGCGAGAGGGAGAGAGAGAGAGAGAGCGCGCGATTCTTTGGAACCAAATACCCCCTTGAAATAAGCCCATTAGCCAACAATGTTGGTTTTTCCCCATCAGACACACATTGTTTAATCCCAGATTTTTCCATCCATTGAGTAAGTTGGCTTGTGCATGTGCGCAGAGCACACACCTTTGTACCAAGGGGTAACGTTTCATGAATCAACTGCAGGGGGGTCTAATCTATAAATCTAACTGAGGTGAAACAAATGTACAGGGTTTCAAGGAAAATTCCTTAAAAGGGGGGGGTCAGAGATCCATCTTTGCTGCTGCAAAGCTGCAGTCGCCGTCAGCACTCGCATCGCTGTTCGGGTCGCGTTGCCATTCACGCGCAGAGGGGCAAAAACATCTCGGAAATCCGACCTGCGGACAAAAGCTGGTGATCCGAGCCTGCATTCCTAGAAGGGCGCTCCAGTGGGAAGAAAAGCGAGACTCCGTATTTGGGCAAGCACCACCTCCCCACGGCTAGGGAACTGTCGTCGTCCCCCGGTGGGCTCTCTGTGGCCTCTGCAAGGGCTGGTGGGGCTGTCCAGAGACCCTGGACAGCTGTTGCTGCAGATCAGCCCCCGAGACCCCCTCCCCCCTACACCCCACATCACCAACCCCCAGGGACGATCCAGGCTCCGGTTTTCTCTGCGGTCCCCGTGAAGTCGGGGACCACCGGAGTGGGATCGTTCCGCGTGAGGGTGGGACCGAAGTCCAAGCCTGCCAGCAGTTGGGAGGCAAGCCGGGGCCACAGGGAACCCCTCAGGGCCACCCCTGAAAAGATCGGAGCTTGAGGAGAACACGGAGGAAGCAGGACTCGAAACCCCTCCCCGGGAATGCCAAGAACACGGCCAAGACCACAAGCGTTGCCACGAGCTAAGAAGCGGCAGGCGCGGAAACGGGGATCAGGTGCGAACCCCGGAACCCGCAGCGCAGGCCAGTCTGGGCCTCCAGCCGAGAACGGGGATCAACCCAAGTACGCCGAACGAACAGATCAAGGGCGCCCTGCAGCGAAACCGGAAAGTGAAAAGGACTCAGCAGTTTTATGAATGACCTGAGCTGGGATGTAGTAGATGAAGCTGTAGAAGGTGTAAGGAAGAGATAGAGTGCATGATCGGGGGCCGCAGGGGAAGCCGACGGTGCCCGGGGCATGATCGGGCGCTGCAGGGGGAGAGGGATGCCCGGCCAGGGTCGTGCGAGACTCGGATCTCTGCAGAGTCTTTCCTCTGGGCTGGCCGGCACTCCGAGAGTTAAAGGGAGAGACTCCGGATTTCCTAGAGGGGCGAAACGGGAGGGCTGGAATGGGGAAGTCCCGTCCTGCGCAGCCCCCTCCTCTCTCCCTCCAGCGGCGCTGGTGGGGTCAGCAGCGGGCCGCTCTGGTGAGCCCGCAGCCCGTTGGGGGGAAGGGGCGTCCTGGGGGTGCGGTGGGTGGGGAGGAACCGAGGGGAGCCTCCAGTGGGGAGGGCAGGGGGCCGAAAAGGGGGACGGAGCAACCCCTCCCCCCACCCCATCGCGGGTTCTGTAGCCGGAGCACCAGTGGCAGTGGCGTTCCCAGCGCACTCCTTCCACAACCGGAGTCCCGGGAAACCGATCTGGCTCCGCAGCGGCGGCGCTTCTGCCTCCTCCCTCCTCGGGACGGGCCTGGGGACTTCGGGGCTGGAGGTTGCCGTGTGTGAGGTGCCCGCGAGCAGCCATCAGGAAGGAGAGAGGGCGGGCGGGCAGGCGAGGTGGGGGGCCGCCGGTTGGTGGGGGGCTGCCCCCCCTCCCCTGGATTCATAGCTGGGGAAGCTGCAGAGAGTCTCGGCCGATGTCCCCCCTGGGTGCCGCCTCCTCCTCCCCTGTGGGGGCCGCTTCTTCCTGGCCGCCTCTCCTTCGCGTTTGTGCCCGATGGGGCCCATCCCCCCCCTTCAGGAGAGAGAGTGGGGGCGTGGACAGGAGTCTCTTTGCAGCATCTCACCCAGAGTGGAGTCCGTGGCTGAGTTCAGGCTGTTGCCTCCCAAATCTCCCCCCCCCCTTTTCTCATTACATTCAATCTGTGCCCTTTCTGGACTGCTGGGTTTTTTTAGTCCCAGCTGTTCCCGTTACACTCCTGCAGGCACAGAATGAGAGAGCGGATCGGGACCAGGCTGGCCACGCCCCTCTCTGGTCCCCACCACTGGGCTGAGCGAGAGAGCTGGCCGGCCCCTCCACTCCTTGCTGGATTGGAAACTGGCGGCTTCCAGGAAAGAGTTAAAAAACGAACTATGTGCCAGCCAGTGTAGCATTTTTGAAAACATGGCTACATGAACACATTGATTTGAACTGCATATGCTCCTGCCAGCGTTTTAGAATTAGTTTTAAATCCCAATTGGTTTTACATTCGGAGATGGTTTCTGACCATCTGGGAGGCTCCTGTTTCCAGTCTGCTTGGAGGTCGCCATCTTTTCCTGCTCTGAGCTTCCTGCTGAAAATTCTTGGCTGCATTCAAGACACCTCCCTTATGAGGAAAGGCTGCAGCATTTGGGGCTCTTCAGTCTAGAAAAAAGACATCTGAGGGGGGCACATAATTGAAAGCCCCTAAAATTGAGTGTTGGAACACATAAAAGGAAATAGTTTTTTACCCACCAGACGATAAATCTCTGGAACTCCTTGTCACAGGAGGTGGTAATGGCATCTGGCCTAGGTGTCTTTAAAAGGGGATTGGACACAAGTCTGGAGGAAACATGCATCGCAGGCTACAGGCCATGATGGATGGTGCTCCTTCTTTTAGAAGCAGGCTACCGGATGAGGTATCTGGTGGGTCACTGTGAGATGTAGGAAGCTGGACTAGATGGACCTTTGGCCTGATCCAGCAGGGCTCTTTGTATGTTCTTTTTTCAGCTTCTAGCACTAGAAAGCTGTTATGGTTTTTTTGTTCCAGCGCACTGGGGTCTCCTTTTTTCAGCTTCCAGCATGCTCCGCACCCTAGCATTTCACTAGCAAGCTTGGAGCTGGGAAAGATGGCAACTTCCTGCATATTGTACACATGAGCCTCCCAGCAGAGGCGGATCTACAGGGAGGGCAAAGCTCTACGTGTTGCAAGAAGCCTTACCCTGTCATGTAAATCCCTCCTCTCCCTTGCTGCTGTAGCCAGTAAGCAACGCCAAGATGTTGCTTTTCCCTGTGAGGATTGGCTAAAATGGTGCAGGAGAGGAGTGATTTCCACTGCAAGGTAAGGTTTCTTGCAAAACTTACAGCTTTGCCCTCCCTTATATCCAGAGGCGTTTCTACAGGGATGGCAAAGCTCTAGGTTTTGCAAGAAGCCTTACCCTGTTTTGTAAATCCCTCCTCTCCCTTGCTGCTGTAGTCAGTAAGCAACGCCAAGATTGGCTAAAACGGTGCAGGAGAGGAGTGATTTCCCCTGCAAGGTAAGGCTTCTTGCAAAACTTAGAGCTTTGCCATCCCTGTAGAAACGCCACTGCTTAGATCTGCCTCTGCCTCCCAGCCAATCAGAAGGTGGATTTTCAAACCAATTCTGAAACATTGGCACAATATATGCTGTTGAAATTAATCTGTTCCTGTGAAAATTACAAAAACCCAGTGGCGTTCCTGGGAGGGAGAAACGCTAAGTTTTGCAGGAGCAAAACTTGGGAAACACTTGATAGTCAGTAATGATTACTTGATAGTAATGTATTTCATGTTCCTGTTTCCTTCTCAGAGGTGTTTTCCAAAGCTGCTGCCTTTTCCCAGATGGAAGGAGGGGAGTGTGTGTCTCCCCAGGATCGCCGGGAAGAAGAGAAACCAGAAGGTAACAATCCTGCCTCACACAGCAGAGGCTTCGGAGGGGGCTGGGTGGGGGTGGGACCAGAAGGGTGCTGTGGTGAGTGGCGACCCTTTGCCCCAATAGAGACTCTCCTCCCTTCTGGGGCAAGTTGGGGGTGGTTAGGATGAGTCAGGACCTTCCTGCCGTTCTGATCACTGGCAAAGCCACAGCAGCACCCTGGCAGAGCCATAGACCAAAAATGCCTGTGTGATCTAAGCGACTGATGCTCTGGCCTGCCACATTCCTTTCCTCCACGTGTCTCTTTCTGCTCAGTCCCCTGCTTCCTTTCCCAAGCCGGAGGATAGGAGGAGGCACAAAGGAGGCCATGGGGTGTTTGGAGGTGGCCTTAGGCAGTTGTCTCAGTTGGCCTCATGGACGGGCCGGCACCTGTCACTCCACTTCTTTTTATGTGATTCTCAAAGGCACAAGATCCCAACTGCACTCCAGCCACATCATGCATGGACTCCGGAGGTGGCCCTAGGGCTGAACCTGGTAGCCTCCTTATATAGAGTCAGAGCTTGTTCCGTCTAGCCCGGTGCTGTCTACACTGACTGGCTGTGTCTCTCCAGGGTTTCAGGGAGTTTTTGGATCCCCACCTGGAAATCCTGCCATAGGATGGATCCGGGCCCTTCTGCCTGCCCAGCCACTGCTCCGCCGCGGCCCCTTCCCTTGAGCTCTGCTTCTTTGGAAACGTCCCCCAAAGGGTCTGCAGAGGGAGGCAAAGCAAATGCCTGCCTCACCTTGCCATTCCCTGTGGGCGCCTTATAGTGATAGAGGGGGGGATGCAACGGCTCACGATCTCCCCCGATTCAGGACCCCTGGATGGAAGAATCTGCCCGTTCCAAACCCGTGAGGGAGGGGCCCACTTGGACCTCACAAACCCAACTGGAGCCGGACTCCGGTCAGGTCCGGACGGTTTTCTTTTCATGTTTATAGCACTTATATAATTATATATTTCTTTATATATTTGTGTATGTGTGTATTTATATTCCTTTACATTCCAAGTAAAAAAAAAATCAATACAACACAAATAAAATAACACAAACAAAAAACACAACAAAACTACAAAAACAACACAAAAATACAAAAACACGAAATTTAGAGGACTTCCACTGAACTACACTGTGGGCGGTCATGTGCCGCCTCTGAGGGGCTCAGAAGAGCCTCTGGAGTCTAGGGGAGCTCTGCCTAAGTTAAGGCCCCCCATAAGGGCCCTCTATAAACTGCTACAGAGCAATTCAAAGATATAGATCATGTTTCAAGGGGGCGGCCAATCAGAGAGCTGGGGAGGGTCTTCCCACCAAGACAGGGGTTTCCGACTAGAAATGAGATATCCTGAGTAAAAATGTCAACCCATAGCAAAGGTTCTGCCAAAAGCAGTTGCCAGATAAAATCTTGTGGATTTGGCCGTGGGCCATGGTTTGGAGACCCCTGAGCTGAGAGCTCACCAGACCAGCAGAGGCCGCCCCCTTTCCTGTGCTTTCGACTGGAGGGGACAGGGAGAGCCACTCTCTGTGGACTGGAGTGGAGGGCTTTCTAGGGAGAGCCCCCAGCTAGGTAGTTCAGGACCAAGTCATAGCTAAGAGATTGTTGGCTTCCATTTCTTTTGGGTCTGTCTCCTGCAAACGTTTCAAGCGCTTTGACGCTCGGCTCCATCTAGGCTGAGCCAGACAACCCCAGCTCCAGGCCGAGAGGTCGGCAGAACGTGCTGTTTTTTCACAGCACCATCTCGTGGCCGATTATAGGAAGGACCAAGCCTGCTTGTGCTGTTTTTCCCTGTTGGACTTAGGCAAAAAAGGGTTTTCATAACGAGAGATGAAGAAAAAGGAGTACACAGTTCAGTCGGCCTGCCTTGTTCGGGGATGAGTCGGCCTCCCGGCTCTGCAGGCACCACTTTCAGAGGGAGCGCAATAAAAACCCTGGAAACTGTTCTGGGGGAGGGTTTTTGCTCAGGGATCCCCTCTTGGGGGACCGGATCGCTTGGCCTTCTTCACCATTGCTGCACAATGGTGGCAGCGGATCAGAACCGCCAAGTCTCTTCCCGCTAAGCTGTGTGTCCAAACCAAAGGTGAAGAGTGGGGGATAGGAAGGGAGTGAGCACTTCGCACGAGGAACCCCTGCCAGATCTGTGTTGATCTTACGCACCAAGTCCACGTTGGGGGCCAGGCCCTGCACCTCATTTGTGAGGTCAAGGTTGATGTTCCACGTCTCTGCTAGCTTCCAAAAGTTGCCTGCTGCTAACCAGTAAGCGCAGTTCGGGCATGGAGCGGGACCCCATCTGGTATGTCGGAGTGCGCCACATGTCAAGTTAATTCTTACTGTCACGTTGTTCAGTCGCTCAGTCATGTCTGACTCTTCGCGACCCCCTGGACCACAGCACGCCAGGCCTCCCTATCCTCCACTAGCTTCCTGAGTTCACCCAATTTCATGTTCATCGCTTCGGTGACACTCTCTAACCATCTCATCCTCTGCTGCCCCCTCCTCCTTTTGCCTTCCATCTTTCCCGGCATAAGGGTCTTTTCTAAAGAGTCCTCTCTTCTCATCAGGTGGCCAAAGTATTGGAGCTTCAGCTTCAGGATTTGTCCTTCCAGGGAGCAATCAGGCTTGACTTCCTGGAGGATTGACCGACTGGATCTCCTTGCAGTCCAGGAGACACTCAAGAGTCTTCTCCAGCACCATAATTCAAAAGCATCTATTCTTCGGGGCTCCGCCTTTCTTATGGTCCAGCTTTCACAGCCATACATTGCTACTGGGAAAACCATAGCTTTGACTATGCGAACCTTTGTTGGCAGGGTGATGTCTCAGCTTTTTATTAAGTTTTCTAGGTTTGCCATAGCTTTCCTCCCAAGAAGTAAACGTCTTTTAATTTCATGGCTGCAGTCACCATCTGCGGTAATCTTGGAGCCCAGGAAAATAAAGTCTGTCACTGCTTCCATTTCTTCCCCTTCTATTTGCCAGGAAGTGATGGGAGTGGTTGCCATGATCTTAGTTTTTTAATGTTGAGCTTCAAGCCAATTTTGGCACTTTCCACTTTCACCCTCATCAAAAGGTTCTTGAGGTCTTCCTCACTTTCTGCCATTAGAGTGGTGTCGTCTGCATATCTGAGGATGTTGCTATTTCTCCCAGCAATCTTGATTCCAGCTTGTGAATCCTCCAGCCCTGCCTTCCTCATGATGTACTCTGCATGTAGGTTAAATAAGCAGGATGACAGTATACAGCCTTGTCATACTCGTCCTTTCCCAATTTGAAACCAATCAGTTGTTCCATGTCCAGTTCTAACTGTTGCTTCCTGGCCTGCATACAGGTTTCTCAGAAGACAGATCAGGTGGTCTGGTACTCCCGCCTCTTCAAGAACTTGCCACGGTTTGTTGTGATCCACACAATCAAAGGCTTTGGCATAGTCAATGAAGCAGAGGTAGATGTTTTTCTGGAACACTCTTGCTTTCTCCATGATCCAGCAAATGTTGGCAATTTGATCTCTAGTTCCCCTGCCTCTTTGGAACGCATCTTGTACTTCTGGTAGTTCTCGATTCACATACTGATGAAGCCTAGCTTGTAGGATTTTGAGCATCACCTTGCTAGCATGTGAAATGAGTGCAATGGTGCCGTAGTGCGAACAGTCTTTGGCATTGCCCTTCTTTGGGATTGGAATGTAAACTGATCTTTTCCAGTCTTGTGGCCATTGCTGGGTTTTCCAAATTTGCTGGCATATGGAGTGCAGCACTTTGACAGTATCATCTTTTAAGATTTTGAGTAACTCAGCTGGAATGCTGTCACCTCCATTACCTTTGCTGTTAGAAATCCTTTTTAAAGCCCACTTGACTTCACACTCCAGGATGTCAAGCTCACCTCACCATTGTGGTTAACAGGAATATTTAGATTGGCCTTATATAGTTCCTCTGTGTATTCTTGCCACCTCTTCCTAATCTCATCTGCTTCTGTAAGGTCCATGCCGTTCATGTATTTTATTGTGCATCCTTAGCACGAAATTGTCCTTTGATAGCTCCAATTTTCTTGAAAAGACCTCTAGTCTTTCTCATTTTATTGTTGATTTCTTTGCATTGCTCATTTAGGAAGGCCTTCCTATCTCTCCTTGCTGTTCTCTGGAAATCTGCATTCAGTTAGGTATATCTTTCCCTTTCTCCCTTGCTTTTGGCTTCCCTTCTTTCCTCAGCTATTTGTAAAGCCTTGTCAGACAGCCACTTTGCCTTATTGAATTCCTTTGTGTTTGGGATGGTTCTAGTTGCTGCCTCCTGTACAATGTTACAGACCTCCATCCAAAGTTCTTCGGGCGCTCTATCTACCAAATCCAAGCCCTTAAATCTACTTGTCACCTCCACTGTATATTCGTATGGGATCTGATTTAGGTCATACGTGGAGGGCCTAGTGGTTTTCCCTACTTTTTTCAGTTTAAGCCTGAATTTTGCAATAAGAAGCACATGATCTGAGCCACAGTCAGCTCCAGGTCTTGTTTTTACTGCCTGTATAGAACTTCTCCTTTGGGTGCAAAGAATGTAATCAATCTGATTTCAATGTAGACCATTTGGTGAAGTCCATGTGTATAGTCGCCATTAGTGTTGCTGGAAAAGGGTGTTTGCTATGACTAATGTGTTCTCCTACTTTAGCCTACTTTAGCATTCTAATCCCTTATGATGAGAAGGACATCTTTGTTAATTCTAGAAGGTGTTGAAGGTCTTCATAGAAACGGTCAACTTCTTCAGCATCAGTGGTTGGGACGTAGACCCGGACTACTGTGATGTTGAAAAGTTTGCCTTGGATCCAAATTGAAATCATTATATCATTTTTGAGGTTATACCCTAGTACAGTTGTTCTCATTCTGTTGTTTACTATGAAGGCTACTCCATTTCTTCTAAGGGATTCCTGCCCACAATAGTAGATATAATGGTCATTTGAATTAAATTCTCTCATTCCTGTCCATTTTAGTTCACTAACTCCCATGAGGTCAATGTTCAGTCTTGACATCTTGCATTTGACCATGTCTAGCTTACCTTGATTCATAGATCTGACGTTCCAGGTTCCTATGCAGTATTGCTCTTTGCAGCATCGCACTTTCCTTTCACTTCCAGACACATCCACAGCTGAGCTTCCTTCCAGTTTTGGCCCAGCTACTCCACTCTTTCTGGAGGTCTTCTGCCCTTCCCCAGTAGCATAAAGGATGCCTTCCGACCTGAGGGTCTCATCTTCTGGTGTCATATCAATAGCCTTTTAAATGATAGTAGTCCACTGTAGTCCACGGGGTTTTCTTGGCAAGAGTACTAGAGTGGGTTGCCATTTCCTTCTCCCTTTCTGAGATGGGATTCCTTTTAAAGAGGCCCTCGAGTACTGCCGAGGGGAACGCTCTCCATCTGGCTAAGAAGGAGGCCCTCCGATGCTTCGGGAGCTCTAATAGTGGGAGATGCTTGGCTGGTGCAACTGTATACTTCTTATCCTCCGAAACGATAAAATGTGGAGATGGACTGATACCACTTGGCCTCTCTGCATCCTGCACTCTTTGCCTTATGGCAGCTCCAGGTGACTTGATCCAGGATGATTGGAATATATCACGTAGGATTAAAGATGTTAAATTCAGGGCGTTATGATTGAGTCTGTGTTGGTACAAAGAGAGGCCAGCAGTGGGGCTCAAAAATCTACCTTCTCTTTTAGCAGCTGCTCGGGAGGAATGCTGTCACTGCCAGGACCTTTACCATTTTAAAGCTGATTAATAAGTGATTTCACTAAAACTAAAAGAAAATACTTTTTACCGAGTGGTTAATTAATCTGCAGAACTCTTTGCCACATGAAGAGGTGAAAGCATCTAGCCTGGAAGCCTTTCAAAGGGGAATGGACAGATTTCTCGAAGAAAAGTCCATCACAGGCTACAACAGGGGTCAGGGAACTTTTTTACCTTTTACCCCAAAATATATTTAGATACGCCGATGTTACCCCCCCCCTTGAACAAAAGAAAAAAAATTACATATTGGAACCCATTGCTTTTTATTTGATTAATTAAAGAGCTTAATTAATGCTATGTAAATATGAAGTTGTAAAGGGTTTGGGAGAGTTAGGAAAGTTCTTTAAATATTTTTTAATCTTACTCCTATTGTAAATATCTAACCTGCTTAGTTAGATTTGATTTTGTCATATGGGGTGTTAAAATATTCTTGCTTGATGACATCACTTCCTCTGGGCCCTGGTGATAAAAAGATTGAGAGCCATTGTACTGGATTAAAGAAAAACACTTTTAAGGTCAGAAAGTAAGATAAAGGAGCAGCCTCGACTTATTTCAGAATTCAAAAGATTTGTTTGCAACTCTGGATCAAACCAAAAAATGATAGCAGTAGCCATTTTCTTATGTAGATATCTATTTCATGCACTTGTCAAACAGGGAATACCTCATTTTTACATCACAAGGAGTGTGCATGTAGGTAAGGAGATTCCGCTCGCCTCATACAAACATCTCTTAATGTAAAAAATTAGATCCTCTCCCCTTTAAATATTAACAGGATGAATGGGAGCAAAACAAATACATCTGTTGCCTGATTAGCTTGACCCCCCCCTCCCCTCCCCACTTCACAGAAACATAGCTGTGGAGAAGGCAAGGGCCACTCCTAATGTGTGCTAATACAAAGGGGGCTATGCAACTTAGCAGCACAGTATCTGCTTTTCCATTCTGGAGAAGGCAAATAGCACTAATACAGAAACGCAGCAAGCATCCATTACCCCCAGGAATTTCATTTTTACCCCATTTGGGGTAATTTACCCCTGTTCCCAGACTACTGGGCTACAAGCTGTGATGGATGTGTGCACCCTCCTGGTTTTTGAAGTGGAAATTAACCTCAGAATAAGAACGTAAGAAGGGCCACGCTGGGTCAGGCCATGCAAGGGCCCATCTAGTCCAGCTTCCTGTATCTCACAGTGGCCCACCCAGGTGCCTAAGGAAGTTCAGTAGACAACAAGATGCTTGCATACTGTTGCCACTCCCTTGCATTTGGCATTCTGAAGAAGCCTAGCATTAATGTAAGGAGGTTGCACCACCCATCATGGCCTATAGCCCACAATGGACTTTTCCTCCAGAAATCTGTCCAATCCCCAGATGCCATCACCACCTCCTTTGGCAAGGAGTTCCACAGAATGCCAGGTACAGGGGCGTGGCCACAGGATGCAGGGATCTTGTGGTCTTGTGTGTTCCCTGAGTCATCTGGTGAACCATTGGAAATCCCCCTCTGACTTTTACCATTTGGCTGACCTCAATGCCACCTTCATGCCATTTAAGAATGAATGAATCTGCTCACAGAAAAGCCCCACTGTACAAAATAACATTTTGACGTTCATCAGAAGATGACGTGACACTAAAGCTCCTGTGTCCGGATGCAACATCCCAAGTAGCAGCCATTGTTGATCTCCTTCCACACAATAGGAAATTGAGAGTCAGTAGCTGAGCGGGGTTGCGATTCTGTGCACCCTTTCCTGGGAGTCGGTGCTGCTGAATCCATTGGAATCCCCTTCTGAGTATACCTGTCCAGGAAGGCCCTTTAGAGGTCCCATCACTATCTTGCCCTGGTAATCCACCTTCTCTCTCTGTTCCAGGAAGCAGCAGCCAAGGCCATGAGGACGAAGACAGACCAAGGAGGCAGGAGGGGAGCCCAGCACCGGTTCGGAGGACTGAACTTGTTGTTGATCTCCATAAAACCCAAATCGACGAGGACTATTTCAAAAAGAAGAGATGGAAAAGGCATCCTTTGCGTGGAGAAGGACTCGCCTGTAAACCAAACGTGGAGAAACCCAACCAAACTGACACAGGGAAGAAATCGGTTCAGTGCTCTGAGTGGAGAAGGAGCTTCAGGGACAGCACACACATTCCTTCCCCTGAGAAGACCCACACAAGGGAGAAAGCTGCACATCAAGATGGATCAAAGAACTGGCAAGGAAACGAGGCAGAGCAATGGAGAAATAAGTCTGAGGTTTCTCACGGGGATGTTTTTGACCTCCTTGCAAGTGGTCCCAAAAAAGAAACTGGAAAGAGGAAGGAAAAACGCCCTCATGTGGGGGAGAAACCGTATCAATGCTTGGAGTGTGGAAAGAGCTTCAGTAAGAGCGCACACCTGACTGTGCATCAAAGAACCCACACAGGGGAGAAACCATATCAATGCCTGGAG